>JAOEGS010018735.1:0-22541 GCA_025447755.1 Corythornis vintsioides
GCAGAGGGTTACAAAAAGTTATAGATAATAAAAAGCAAAAAGATAATTAAAAATAATAAAATAATGAAAAAGTAAAATAATACAGTAAAAATAAAGTAAAATAAAAGTAAAAAATAAAAATTAATAAAAATAAAGTATAGTAACAATGTAAAAATAAAAAATAATAAAAAATAAAATAAAGGTATAACTAATCATGTTATTTGAAGTGCCCTTGAGGAACAAGCTCACCCTGTGTCTCCTACACCAGCCACCCCTCAGCATGTGTTTGTGATGTCAACCTGCAAGGTCCACTGAGGTTTCCTCATCCACTGTTGCAACCTTGGTTATTTTGTGTTGCTCTAATGTCTTCCTCTCATCTAACCTGGATTCCTGTTGGCTCAATAAAGCAATAAGGAGTCAACTACCTTCTTTATCCTGTTGTTTTATGTTCCAGAATGAGGGTAGCCAGCAGGAGGTGTTTAGTGGTTGCTTCAAAGGTGTGTTAACTTCCAATGTGTCTCTGCACTGTGTGACTCTGTTACATAACTTGGCATTCTTCTTTAGAAGAACCCAACTTGGAAAGCAGAAGACCTTGTTTTTTTGGAGAAGATGGTGTTGAGGGAGTATGTGGGCGAGCTGAAATGTCTTCTGGTTTGCAAGGACAAGGAACAAATTAAAAAGAAGCAAAAACAAACAGTGGAATGGTGATGGAGCTGTAGCTCTAGCAAGGATGGACTGTGGGCGTAGATCCATTTTCTCTTGGTGCACAAGATGATTCTTCAACACAGAAGGTCATCAGAATTTTGCTGCTATTAGAAAATCTCAGTAAAAGTTTAAAATACTTGACTAGCTGTAAATATTTAAGGCCTTAATTTACAGCAATCAGTGAATAGATACCTGAGTGTGCAGATAAACACCAAATTGTCACCTCAAATAAAATCTGAATGCTAAAACACGTGAAATTAACTCTCAAGGTTGCTAATTATTACAAGCTCCATAGGCATTAATTACTCAGTACCTGGTTTCTTATTATTTTATATTTATCCCTGACCTTTCTTGTTTGCTGTTTTGTAACTGGTTACAAGTGATTAGAGAGATTTTCTGATCACTGGTAATTTTCCCTTCTGGCACTTGGAGCCCAGTAAGAAAAGATTGAATGTTACAAGAGTGATGGGAACAAGAAATGAAGGGGAACTAATGGTCCCCTCCCCTTCCCTGGTAGGTATTGCCTGTTAGCTTCTGCCTGCTCTTTCATGCACAGAATCACTGGGATGTGACATTGAATGATGTCCTTTGTGCCATGTCCTTCAGCTGAGGCAGGCTGCTGGCCAAGGAAAAAGTTGGGAGAGAAAGTGCAGGAATACAGCAGCACTGGGAGATCCCATCTCTCTTTGGAAAGCTGGACTCTTTCTGAGGGTCACCAGCAATCAAGGTGGGCTGGGGATGTTTTGGAGAGCTCATAGTATCATGGACTGGTTTGGGTTAGAAAAGACCTTTAAAGGTCTTTTAGTCACTTTTTAGTCAACCCCCTTGCAGGGACATCTGCAACTAGAGCAGGGTGCTCAGAGCCCCTTCCAACCTCAGCTGGAATTGCTCCAGGGATGCAGCTTCTTGTGGAGAAGGAGTTAAGCTCAGGTCTTGTAAAGCATTAGAGCTGTTATGTGGGCTCTTGGCATCTCATGAAAAAATGAAGATGATAAACCTGCAGTGTATAGTGCTTGTGAATAAAAGGTGGCTGTTTTCTTAGCTGGTACAACCCATCCCCTTCTGTCACTTGGAAAACAAGAAGCAGTGGACTGCAGAGTTGTTCTATCTCAGTAAGGAAAAAAAAAAACATGTAGAAAACCTGCCTGTATAAGTGAATTTTCCTTATAGTGTCATCTGAGCCTGATGTGTTAAAATCACCTTTGGTTGATGCTCTGTATGCAAATGAGCAGAGGCTCTCCTCATCAGCAGCTGGGAGAGTTTGGAGCAGCTCTCACCACACACCAGTTTAGTGCCTTGAATTACTTCATTGCCTTTGTTTTTAATATTAAGACATCACACCCTTGGAGTGCAGTCTCCCAGAGCTATCCTGGGCTTTTTCACTGGTACATGGACTCTCCCCTTGTATCTCTGGGGGAAAACAGCTCTGGAAGAACATCTAACATCTGCCTCTTCTCTGTACAGTCAGTGAGTAGGTGTTCAGAGCTATTCTGATGGAGCAAGGAAGCCCATTTTAATAGAAGACAATTGGAAGGGTTCTGTAGCTTACAGGTTCCATTTCTGAATCACTTTGAGACTTCTCTTGACAATATCTCCAAAGAATCCTGGTGTCTAAAGATTATTTTATTATCAATATGCAGGTCAGTGCTCTTTTTCCCTTGAAAAGCAAATGGCATTGTAAAGCCACAAAAATCCAATATAAATGGAAAGCTCATCCCCTCCTTGATGAGACCAAGGTATTTTGCTACCTCAAAAAACCCTCACTTTGAAATATTTAATTTTCTCTTATTTTTGGGGGGTTATAATAAAGCACACGGGATCTCTATTTTGACAGCAATTTGCTTTGAAGTTGAACCTGTCAAACCCAGGGAGGGATGTGATGGTGATTAGGCTTTTTGTGCTCTTCCTCTGTGAGAGAGATTACACTTGGAAAATGCTTTTGGCTGACTCACTAACCAGTGGTTAAATGCCCAGGAACTGCTGCTGTGACAAACCACACACAGGATTTATATTTCAGCTTCAGAAAACTGTGTCTTTTGCTGTTTAGCTCCCATAATCAATCTATTGTTGTGAATAACAATGTTGGAATTCAGGGATGGGAGGCAAACCAAGGATGCAAATGTTCCTGAGGAAGAGCTGCACCGTGTCTGCAGCAGCTGGTGGCTTCCTGGGGTGCAAGATGTGGCTCAGCAAGGGAATGGTGGCACTGAGGCTTGGTACCCTCTCTGCTGGACCAGTTATCATGGAATATTAGAGGGTGGAAGGGAGCTCTGGACATCAGAGTCCAACCCCCTGCCAGAGCAGGGGCACCCAGGGCAGGACACACAGCAACAGATCCAGGTGGTAGGACTGCTGGAAATGCAACTGAGCAGGTTCAAAAGCACTCAATTATTTAATTACCTGTGTTAATAAACCTGTAGGCCTGAGGTTCTGGAATTTCTTTAGCTGCTTAAGTGAAGAATATTGAGTTGATAAGAAGTGAAAGGTTTGAAGGACAGCAAGTTCATGTGAGGAAAGTCCTGCCTCCACCTGAAAAGTAGATTTATTTATTTTTTTTATTTATTTGTGTGTGCAATTACATGGTGTTTCTGGCAAATGAAGTGATTCCTCTATTTTCCATCTTCAAATGATATTTTTCTTGCAACTTGCAGTCCTTTCACGTAGAATGAGGGTTGTGTAAAAGTAAAGCTTTTTTTTTTTGGGCTCTTGGAAGCTAGAGCTTGGAGAACAACAGTAGTGGTGACTGGGGAACCACATAAAAAGAGTGTTGTTGCCTTTCCCTTTGGAGACAACTTCATATTTGTGTTCTGAAGGTTGTTGGTTATTTTTTTCTGGTTTGGTTTTTTTTTTTCAAAGCCTTCTGTTGTCAAGGGATGGAGAAAATCCTGAAGCTGTCATAGTGTCACCTGGGGAGGGAGCTTTGCCTGTCTTCCTTAGTACCTGTCCCAGGCTGTTCTCCTCTTGGGATGAAGGTGTGTTTGAACTAACTGGAAGCTATGGCCAAATGCCCCAGGCTACTGGAGGGTTGGTTTGTTTTTTGTCTTTTTAATTAATTAGCAAAATTACTTGAGCACTGCTGAATGTTTGGGGTAATGTAATTTAAATGCCTTGGGTTTTTCAAGCCTGGAAGTCCAGGTTCAGTGCTGCTTGTCAGGGTAACAGCAATTACTTTAATCATCTTCAACACGGTGACTGTGAAGAGCAGTGTTCAGCCTTTTGCAGTTACTGTGGGATGAAATAACTGTACTGCAAGTAAAATACTCTGAATTTTCCCATTCCTTGATTTTCAAGTCACTATCTCTCTACCAATGCAAAGAACTTGTCTACTGAAGTGGGTTTTTTTATTTCTGGAAGCTGAAATTTCTGAAGGATTTGAATAGGTACCTGCTGCTGGTTTGATCTATTAAGTAGATGGAATTTGTAGAGGGTTTTTTAACCAGTCACCTGTTCCTTCTACTACAAAACTGTCCCCAAAACACCCAGTGGGCACATGAGGGGTCAGCTGTCCTCCTGAGGAATCATCTAACCCACATGAGCAGCTCTAAGAGGAGCAAACAGCACTACCCTTGGGAGTAAGTGCATTTGCTGGGATGTGGGGGATGAGGAGAATGAAGATTTGATCCAGAGTTTCCCATGAGTGCCAAAAAAACCCACCCTAGCTCAGTTTTACACACACAAGCCTGACAGGGAATGAAACCCAAGCCAACTGCACTTCTGAAGGTTGTATGACAGGTGTTTTGCAAGAAGCTTCTCTTTACTTTGGCTCTCTGCCCTACGTGCCCACGTAGGTTCAGGGATACTTGAGAGATGGAGAGGCGAGGAGAGAGAAAAATCTGAATTTTTCCAAGTAAAAACTGCAGAGTGGTTTTTATTCTTTGTTTTCACCAGCAAGTGATGGCTTTGTAGGTGTCTAAAAAAAAAAAAAATAGGTTGCTACGTTGGTGTTGGAGCATTTAACTTGTGCAAGTTGTTCTCCTAAACTCCCAGTGACTGAAGTGCTAAGTTGAACAGCTACAGTAAATAGAGTAATATTTTGATTGGGATGAAACTCTTCATTTCTTGATGTCTAATTAGCGTAGCTCTGAATGTCAAATATTTATCTGCTCTACCCAGTGTTGTGTTCACTTGCAGTGGGGCTCCATCTGGCTTTGCCTTCCCTGAAGCCTGTTCCTTTAGGAACGAGCTTGCCCGTGCTCAGTGGTGGTGCTGGATCTCAACTGGTGCCCAGCAGCTCCCTTGAACTGGGAGGGAGCAAAGCTGGGTGGAATGTAGAGCTGTGCAGACCAGTCTGTGACTCCCTGCACTCTGGGAGCAAAACTCAAGCTCTGGCTGAGTTCTGTCCTTGGGAAAAGTTGCAGATTTGTTCAGCAAAGCCATGATGTGCCCGTGGACTCCAATAATGTCATTCCTTGGCACAAAATCTCCCCCTGCAACACTGGGAAGAGCAAAATTCAGCATTTTGTGTCCTCAGGAGCAGGGAGGGGTCCTCTGTTGCTTCATCTTGAGTTGGAACCTCCAACCCTTCATTTAGAAAATGCATGGCCAAAGCGTCACTCTTTGTGGCTTTCCTAGCTGGGATATGTTGGTAGTGTGGGGAAAAAAAAATTGTATTTCATAGTATTTTTTCTGCATTATGGTGGTCACCCACTTCATAAATGCATCTTCTGCACCTACCATGTGTATTTTGTGTGGCCAGCTGCTGGATGTGTGAAGCTATATGATTAAAACCATATATTGAGCTCATTTCCCATTGGGTTTGTTTTGCTTCCCAAAATCTGATCAGTGAGTAGCTCAAATGAGCTACTGGTTGTACTGGAATTCCTTGGGGAATTCTGTGTTTCACCCCTTCCTTTGGATTTTGGGTTGGTTTGTCATCAACAGAGGGGAGGTAATGGTGATGGTGGGGGAAAGAAGGGTATTTAAGAGGATTTAGCAGCTGAAAGTTACAGGTTTAATGAAGTTAGAGGTGAAAAAGGTTCAGGTGGTGGGAGGGTTGAAATCCAGTGTGTGGAAATGGGCTGGGGGGGCTCAGAGGAGGAGACCTCAGTGGAGCAGCTGGAAACTGAATCAAGTGGTGGAAAAATGGAGTATCTGACCAGTTTATTGCTTACATCTTGTGGTACTTTGCAAACAGCAAATTGAAAATAATCAGCCACTTTCTCTGCAAAATAAGTTGATAAGAATGAATTTAATGGCTTAAAATAGCAGTATAAGTGACTTTCCATATGAATTTCTACTTTCAGGTATTGGAAATTTGACTGAAGACTACGTATCATGTACTGGAGAAGGTAAGGATTATTTTTAATACTAATTTTGAATTAATTTGTGGTACTAATTTCTCTTAATGTCATTGTATTGAATGTTGAAATCTTCCTTGAGTTGTTTGTGCGTTAAACTGAAGAATTTGCTCCTTAGTTGCTCAGTACACATGACAGTGTTGTTTGGGGTTTTTTTTTATCTTATAAAAATTGAATATATCAGGAGTGTGCATTTAAGTTCTTGGGAGGTTTACAGAGCAAATTGTGTTTCTAAGTGTCCTGTTGTTTAATATATATGATTTAATGAACCTTGTTTCAAAAAGGTTTTGATAACTTTGTTTTTGTGTGGTTATTTTCTGGTTGGCTCATTTTTTTTTCCCCATGAGATTTTCAGAACTGATGTTGAGTTCATCATTGAGTGTTTGACAGTTGAATTTACCCAACAAACCTGTGGTGCTTCTGAAACTCTGATTTTCTTAATGACTTTGCAGCTTGAATATCCAAGGGGATATTGTTAATTGAAGTGTGGGTTTTGTCCTGTGAAATCATCTTGAGTTGGGTTTTGGTTTGTGTTGGTTTGGTTTTTTTGCTTGGGTTTGTGTTTTTAATTTGATTTCTCTTGTCTGGAACAGCATCAGGTATGAAACAGAGATGGAAATGTGAAATAATTTGTGTTTTGGATTGTCCAGCTTTGTGCCAGCCCAGAGTAGAAGATTGAGTTTCTGGTTGTGCTTTCTCCTCCATCCCTGCTCTGCTGCTGTTGTCCTGGCCCAAAACCACCCAACAATCTTGGCTTCCATGTAGCCAATCTCTGCAGATAACACGTTGTTCTTTGATAGCAATTTTATTAACTCTGAATTATGTTCTGTTATCTCCAAAGGAAAACAAAACCTTTTCAGAGGTTACAATGAAACACTTAAAAAATAAATGCTGCCTGCCTTCTGAGTTTTAGATGTTATATTTGTTTGTTCAGAGAGGCTACAGATGCCTTCTGATTACAGCATTTAATTCCTCTCTCTGGAAATGCAGAAGATTCCCCTTAGTCCTGCCTGGTGTTTATGATGAAATCTGAATTACTGTTGCAGATCAAGTAAACTATTCTTATTCAGCCTGGGCCTTCAGAAATTTGCAAAGCTCTTTTAGTGTGAGCTTTTTCCAAGACAGTATGATAAATTTAGTGATAGATCTCTTTCTAGTGGTCTGAAAAGAGCAGCTTATTTCTTAATGTAAAAGATAACTTTGAATAATGGACTCCTCATCCCTTTGGACAGTACTCCTAAATGAGCCTCTGAGCTCTTTCTCAGGTGAAATCTTGTTTCCAGGTAAAAAAAAAAAAAAAAAGAGGAGATCCCAATACCCATTTCACTTAGAAAGTGTTTTCAATCTGCTGATGGAAAGTAATTCTGAAGAGTTAGGCAACCTTGATTAATTGAGCCTGAATAAGAAGTGCAGGATCAAATCTCAGGATATTATTTTTAGGCTGTGGACTTGTGTTCTGCATTCCAAATCCTTAAAGGCCAGTTTGACAGCAAGTGGGAAGGACTGGAGTAGACAAGCTATCTGCATACCAGTAATGGCTTGCAAATGCTGACACTGCTCCAGGCAGGAGAATGGAAATTGCTTTCTGTTTACAGCACAGCAGAACTATTTGGTAAACACTTCTCATTAGCCAGAGTGGGATTGGAATTGGGGTGGAATGGCTGAGTTCTGAGCTGGAGGAGAAGTGTGGATAAAGGATGCAGCACGTGGGAGCTCAGGGAGAGGTGATGAGTGATGCTCAGCTCTGATGGTGGGACACAGGGCAGAGTTGTGTTGCTGTGCTGGGGTCAGAATGGAGCAAACACAGTGGCTGAGGCTGGATGGACCTTGGAGATCATCTAATCCAACCTCCCCACCATGGGCAGGGACTCTGCTCACTGAGACATCATCCAGCCTGGCCTTGAGCACCTCTACACCCCTCTGGGCTATTCCAGAGTCTCCCCACCCTCCTACTGAAGAACTTTTCCATAAGATCCAATCTAAACCTATTTTCCCTCAGTTTAAAACCATTTCACCACATCATACCACCAGATGATCTTGTGAAGAGCCCCTCTCCAGCCTTGCTGTGGTTTCCCTTTGGGGATTGGAAAGCAGTTATCAGGACCCCCTGGAGTCTCCAGGCTGAGCAATCCCAGCTTGTTCTCATACCAGAGGTGCTCCAGCCCCTGGATCAATCTGAGCTAAGCCTCTGAGATGTTCTGAGTGGAGAACTTGGACCAGTTTTGGGAGTCTAAGAACTACCTCTTGCTGCAGTAGACTTTGAGACCCAGCTTTGTGCTTTCAAACAACTACATGCAGATTTTCCAGCACAGTGAGGGGGTCACACAAGATTATTGCTCAAAAATACACTTCTGGGGTATGCAGCTCCAGGTTTTATACACCTTTCAGCTCCAAGGGAGGGAGGGAATTTCTAACCCATGCTCCTGAGCAGCGTGTGGTCCTTGCAGAGGCAAAAGCAAAGCAGAGAGAAAGCCAAATCTGTTTTTTTTTCTTTGTGGTCTAGAGAACCAAAACTGACTGTTGTTTACTGAAGTGACTCTGTAAGTACAGATTGCAAAGGAAACATTAGTGTTGCAATGGTATAATTATCAAGTTGTACTTTATTACCTGTCAAGCTAATTAAAACAGCTACAGGCTACCAGTCATCTTGGAAAGCTTGGAGCATCTGTGCATTGTATTGAACAGCCAGGCTTGCAGTGTAATTGTCATCAGAAACAGCAGCAGCAGGCACAGTGTGGAGTTTGCTTGCACAGGAATATACTGAGGAAGAGCTCTGGGAAAGGAAAGGGTGGTGAATTATTGCATGGTTGGAACTGGAGGGGTCTTTCCTCCTCCACTGGCATCCAGCAGCAAAGTGGCAGCAGCTTCCCACTTGCTTGGAGTGTGAAGGTTTGTGTCTTGGAGCTGTTGGCTGCTGGGATCTGGAGAACTGCCACTGGTTCCATGTGGAAATTCAGCTGGAAGGACTGTGGATCAGGGTGTAAGAGGATTACTTGGATATGGGCTTCCTGCATGGAATTTTTAGATCACTCCCTCAAAGTTGTTTGTCATCTCCAGGCATCTCATGCTCCTCAAGATCCAGAGAAAACTTGTCCTCCTTCCTAGGCTTCTCATTGCCACATTTATCAACCATGTCCCTCTTATTCTTTCCCTGCTTCTCCTCTGAAGATCTCCCATGTCCTTTCCTCCTGTGTTATCTCCTGGTTTCCCTCCATCCCAATTCCCTTCTTCTCTGCACCTTCTGTGCCTCTGCCAGCCCTTTCCATAGACCCTTCCCTCTCTCCTATTAGTTGGGTGTCTCAAAACCCAAACAATTAAAACTGAACCAATTGTTCCAAAGTAATTTATTGAACTGAATTAGCAAAATTGCCTTTTTTTTTTTTTAATGGTGGATTTAGTGCCATCTTTACCTCTGAGGTGCAACTTCATCTTTTCAGTTTGCTAATTTTACAGCAGAATGAAAGTTTTTTGAGATCTACAACTGGGTTGAGAATTAATTATTGCAGGGGCAGCATTTTGCTGGGGAGTTTTCCTCCTGTAACAGCACCAAAAAGCCTGGTAAGGCAGCACTGCTGTTACTGATGAAATCTGATTAATAGACTATTTCTGCACCAAGCAAAAATCTGCCCTTCTGCACTCAAAGAGATGCTGGTGGCCTCCTCAGAAGGTGAAGATGCCTTGAGGTTTAATACACTCTGAAAACAGTCGTGTTCAAGCCACTGTCTCCTGTGATTGATGGTGCAGGTTATGATGGTTGTTCTAAACCTCATGTTTGTGTGTGTAAATGGCTATTTTCCAGCCTTTTCAAGGTTGCTCACTTGATGGTGCAGCCCCTATTTAAGGATTTCATGTTGCATTAGCCTTTGATTAAGGGGAAAGTACCTTTGATGATAAAATGCCACTAAAAGTGGTTGTGTGGACTGGCTTGGAATAATTCATCAATCCCTCTCCCTGACTGAGAGCCTGGTTTGGACACCAGGGTCACTCTTTGAGGATTAATTTTCTGAGATAAACAGCTAATGGCTGCTGGATGATGATGGGCAAAAGCAATTATTGTGGGATTTTCAAACTGTTGATTACTAGAATAAAGAGTCACTACACTCAATAAGTTTTAAGCCTTTGCTTAAAGGGCTTGGTCAAGATGCACCAGCCTGGATTCAAAGGAGTTGTTGGATGATGGAGGTGCTGCCACTTTCCCACTGCCTGCTCTGCCACAGGCAGGTCCTGGCAATTCCTTTTACTTATTTTTGCCTTCCTCACCACACAAACTGAATATTTTTCACCCTTTAGGTTAGCAAGCTGCTGGTTTGGTGCCCTGTAACTAGCAGTTAACTTTTATTTTCCAGATAGGTTTATATCACTGCCTGCTTTTTGTCCTCTGGCCTTCAGGTTTGCTTTTTTTTCCCTCTTTTAATTTGTGCAATGCTGTTGTCAGAGAGGAACTACATAAAAATATATATATTGAGGATGATTTCTGAACTGCTGCACAACAGAGTCTTCTCATGGATGTAAAAGTGGTCGAGTCTGAAAGCAAAAAGTAGCTCTGAGATAACTCCTTCCAGCTCCTAAAATATGGGGAGAGCCTTAAACAACAAAGATATAGGTAGCTGCTGTCAGAAGCAGTACTTAAAAGGCATGAGAAACTGTCTTAGGGAGGGATTAGTGTATTGAGAAATAAAGTGCTGAATCACTGGGAGCCAGTGAGAGAGTCTAGATGCTCTGGAAAAAAAAAAACCAACATAAAATGGCTGCTGTAATTCAATTAAAATCACAGTAGGATTCGCTGTTTGAGATGGTGCATATCAGCCCACATGTCATGGTGGCTGGTGATGTAACAGAGCTCCTGAAAAAGGTTGGAGTGACAGGTCTGGAATGACAGGATTCCCAGTTGACTCACAAATGTGCACCTATGGAGTTGGGATGGCTGCTTGGTCTTGGTGGGTTTGGCAGTTTGTAGGAGCTTATTCATTGGAATCAGGAATTGATTCATAGGTAGCTTGTCCTACAGACTGGAAGAGGATCACCATAAAATTTCTTGGGGACAACTGATTAACTGTTAGGGAGATAATGCTGAGGTTAAGTAATTTTAATGAGATTTATTGTATTAATCTTATGAGTATTGTAGGTATAGCTGGACTTTTAAAATCAAAAGCAACTTTTTACCCCTTTCATTATATTTTTAGGAAGCATTTCAAGATGGAATAAAAGTGTCTGTAGGACCTGTGCCAGCCTTCAGTTATTAGAGAAAGCCTATCAGCCTTCTTGGAACTGAAGAAATAGAAATTGATTCCCTACTCTTAACTTGATAAGTTAATTTCAAAGCTTTCATGTCTCTCTACTCAGTGTTTTGTAGTTAACCAGGGCAGAAAACATTAGTCCTCTATCTCCAGAGCCCATTTCAGAGGGAGATTTTCTTCAGCTCGAGCATCCTGGTAAGAATCCAGCATTACAATGATCATGAAAGAGCTTTTTTTTGGGTGTGGAAGGTAGAGAATTCTGAATACAACCATGGAAACACCCTGTGTGATATGGGACAGTTAAAAGCAGAATCCTTCTTGGGCTGTAGTAAAGAATTTCATCAGTGAATTCTGTGGCAGAAATCAGAAAAAAACTGAAATACACCCATAAAAGGAGCCCTGTCCTCTAGTGAAGGAGAAGAAACGAGGTTTGAGATAAGTAGCAATTTTAGTCAGGTTAAATTGCACCAGTTTTACTTGTTTCTCAGTGAATTAAAGAAAAAAAAGAGTATTTCTTGCTACAGGTGGGACAAAAGGTATGGCAACAGTTTTGACCATGACTCCAACAGCTTCTTTGCCATCAAATCTCAAGTTAATCAGCTGAAATGCCTTGAATGTGCCCTCAGCAATTTTCAATGGCATCAATTAACATTTAGGAAATTAATTTCAGCCTACTAGAATATTAAACATTTACTTTAGAAATGTAAATGAGGTGTATCAACTTTGCTGCTCTCGTGCCCCTTCACCCAGATATTCATAAGGAAAATAGAAAAAAAGGGAAAATGTTCAAGTAGGGGACCATAAAGGTGTGTTTTGATGCTAAAAAGATGAAATAAGAAATGATTGTGGCCAGTTTTGATGCTGTACCAGCATCCTTAAGTGTTTTGCTCAGATTCATTGATGCTGGAGTGCTTTGAAAGTAGAAAAAAAAATGATACCTTTGGCTAAAAATTAAGAAATCCCAAACTAAACCCATGTCTGGACAAAACAGAGCCTGTCTACCCCTTGTGGTTCCCTGGGGCACACTTGATGCTTTTTGATTTATCGAAAAAAGAGAAATAAATAATATTTTGCATTTAATTTGTTTAGTTCTTGGGAATCGAGGTGCTTCAGGAAATCCAGAATTAATCTTTGCAGGTTAAAATAGTTAGATTAATCTTTACTAGGTTTTTGTACTTCAGTGCACAGTTGAAATGTAGCCTATTGAGAAAGAAAAGATCTTTTGGGGTTTTTTTTACCTCATTCAAACTGATTATTGCACACAATTCTAGCATCTTATGAATACCAGCTTTGCCTTTTATTTAAAGACATCTTTTGTTCCCATTTCCTACCAACTTTTATAAATGACAAGAACTTCTTGTGTAACAGGTTGCAAGTTCTGCTCTCCCAGCAGAGTTGTGTTGGGAAGGGATCTGCAGGGATGATGTAGTGCAACTGCCCTGCTCCGAGTTGACAGAAAATGTTATTTTAATACTTATTGAGTGGCAGCTGTCCTCAATACACCATGTGGCAGGGAGAAGGACTGGGAATATGACTCACTTAGCTTTTTTGTCTCCAGTCTGTAATTCCTTCTGGTCTCTCTTCAGCATTTCAGCACCCGTGCCACTTGGAAAGCTTTTGAGAAGTTAGCACTTCAGTCTCACAGCTCCTATTTTCATTCACAGAAAGCAACTTTTTCCAGCAGCTCTTTCCTGTTGGGTCTGTGTTTTCCTTTGGACTTCTGCCTCGTTGCAGTGGGGAGCAGGCAAGAGATGTCTGCTACTTGTCACTTGCTGCAACACACTTCTTTCAGTTTTCTAACTGCCCAGGGTGAGCATCTCCTGACTGGGGAGCTGTGCAACCAAGAAACTATTTGGTGTGCTACTGAAGACAATGGCAATTTGTCTCCTCTTTGTGCTGCCTCTGCTTCAGAGGAGCAACACGATCCCTTTATTTCCTCATTTCTTCATCTTTGTTCCTCTCATTCCTCCAGAATTATCACAACTCTGCTGTATCTCCTGCTTTGATACATGAGATGTTATCTGCAGCACAGTCCTTGAAGTCTTTTTCTTTTTTTCTTGCCTTTCTTCTACAGCAAGCAGACAGGAAAAAAACTTTCAGTGCTGAACAGATGCGCCCTGATTTTGCTTTTGTTTTTATTTAGGTGTTGCCACAGTCTATCCTAGAATTAAACACCTCTTCAGAAGCTGGTGATTAGAGCTACCTCTCCTTTTTCCCCTGGAAATGTCACCAGAGTATCTTTCACTTTTTCTTGATGACTTCAAGAGCTGCCATAGACTGTGCATTAAATTATGCCTCTTGAAAGTGAACTGTAACACTACCATTGACAATCTTGTATCAGTAATTGGTTTTTATACAACTGCAAGAATATATTGTTCATAAATTCTAAATAATTAGTGCATAATTGATGCTTCCCCTCTGGAAGTTTCAAGTCCGTGGATGGGGTCTAGTGGGACCATGTCAGGGGTGGTTTGGAGATGCTCTGGAGATTCCCTTTCAGTAGAGATGATTTGAAGGTCTTAATTGAAGCATCCTCAATGGTTTGCATGTTTTTTGGGGTCAACCCACACCCGCTCTGACTCTACCCAGCCTTGCTCCTGCTCAGCTGGTGTGTTCCTCATTCCCACCAACACACATGAAAACCCACCACAGCTTCTCTTGTTATTTTTGCTTTATGGTTGTACTTTGTTGTACACAGTCTCATCTCCAGTTTGTACTGGGGGGTTGTATTGATTACCTTGGCTAAGCTGCTTTTTAAGCTGGAAGGATATTGGAAGGGAACGACTGACCTACTGAGGAAGCACAAGCCCCTTATGCTCTGGCACTCAGCAATATGTGCTTTTTAAGGGGGGTTTTCTCTTAGCATCTGCTTGAGACCGCCACGTTGTGCACTAATTACAGTTGCCATTTAATTAAGCTACACACAAGTTGGGGATGGATGTGGTTATGTGCAAGCCCTGAAGTCTCAGCTGTTCCCGTGGAGAGGATCCCGGCCGACGCGTGTGACATTGTGCACTAAAGCAGAAGGGCTTGTGGCTGTGGCACGTGTGGTACAGATGGGTGGTACCTTATTACAATCCCATCTGCTCCTTCTCAGCATTAATTATGTTAGTGTGAACTGTGTGTTTCTAAGCAGGTGTAAGTGGTGGTCTCTGTAAAAAGACCCCTGGCCATATTTGTCTTCTCTGAAAGCATCGCAGACCTCGGCTCGTTCCTGCTGCTGAGTCTGCAGCAGCTCCTCCAAGTCAAGTCATTCCCCAGCGTTACAAATCACTCCAGACAGGAGATCTGCTGCTTCTCTCCCTGCTGAAGTGTTGCTGGGGTCTGGAAGTTGCCTTGGTTTTCAGGCTGAGCTGAGGCTGGCAGTTGCTGCTCTCATCGGTGCCGTCGCAGCCCCTCGCGTGCGTGCCGAGGAATTGGGGTTTGCCCAGTGAATCTCCCAAGGAGACACTGTCAGCTTTGCTTGGTTTTCATTTCCCTGGCTTTAGTGCTTTCTGCTAAGTCACAAATCACATTTGCTTTTGGTTGTCTGAGCCTGGCTTTGGTCAGGGACGTGCAGTTGTCATAATCTTGTAGGTTTGGGTTTGCTTTCGATCTCTTGAGACCTGTTCCCCTCTCCGTACCCTGTGTTTACAATCTGCTTATAGAGATAAATTGCAAGTATTATTAGAACCCTGTATTTCCAACTGGCTTAATTGCACCAGGTTCACTTGCTGTAGTGACACACAAACTGGTTGGAGGATTTTTATTTTTCTACAGCCTGTAGCAGAGGGGAGAGGAAAAAAAACAATCAGTTTCCAGATGACTTGCGTTTTCCTTCCTAAGCCATTCTGGTGTAATTCTGCATTCCAAGGCTTGCTCTGTACTAAAGCTCTTTATGCTGTGGTGTATTTTTAACTAATGATGTGTCACTGTAGCAGGCTGGATTTTCTTGTATCTATTCTGTAAACAGCTAAAGTTCCTTTGAAGGGGGGAGGAGGAGGGGAAGCAGCAGTGCCAAAGGGTTCTGAGTCGTGTTCGTCTTCATGCAAGCAAAAGGGATCAGACTGGCCTAGGACCAAATTAATTAAATGTTCCATTTAGTGGAAGATGTCAGTTAGGAATAGATAATACTTTCTGTCTGAAGTGCTTCACTGGTGGAGAATAAGGTCTCTGTGTGAGCAAGCAGCTTCTGAATGTTACACAAATGTCAGAAGCACTAAGAAAAGTTTCAGAGCAGAGGTTTGGCTGCTGAATGTTATCTCCTGGCAGGTTGGGGTTGGGTTTTATTTTCCAGCTCCAGCTTCTCCATTAAGATGGGCAGCATCAGCAGAGTGCTAAGGGATTGCAGGAGCCAGAAGGACCAAAGCATCCTGGAATCCAGGGGAAACTCAGAGGAATTGCTCCTCTAGTGGATTGCAGGGCTGGGAGGAACAGGGCAATGAGTGGGTTTAGAGGAAAAGAGTGGAACAAGTAGCTCTTATATTTATATTTAATGAGCTGGTAATTGGGACATGCAGTGAGGAGAGTAAACTTGGGACTGGCTTTGAGAAAGGGATTTGGGAAAGGTTTTGGTCCAAGTAAAGTGATATATTGACAAAAGGATTTTTTTAACCAGTGTTGGGGGGAGAAGGGGAGCGAAACACTTTCTATTTAGAATTTTCTGCAGCAATTGAGAACAAGTTCTGAAAGTTGAGATATTTCTGTGTGTCAGTCACCTGGAATATGTATTCTTGGGCTGCAGAACTGTAATTTCCCACTGTAGATGAGGTAACTTTAATAACCATTTACTGATGTAACACTGCCCTCTGCTTAAGGAATGCCAAACTTCATTGCCTGCTTGTACACTTAAAATAAAACATACCTGGGGTGAAGGGGGGTGGAATTTTATCCAGTGTTTCGGCAGGAAGGTCAGGTCCCTGGTATTTTTGGGATGTAAACTGAGTCCTGACTGGATCAACTTGATCACAGGTGGATCCTGGTGCCCCTCTGGTGCTGTAGGATTCTCCTTATGGCTATAAAAATGTGAAATTTTTTGTTGCTCTCATCTCAGATGCTTATGGCAGAAATTTAGTTCATTTAAAGTAAACTAGGCTTGGCTAGAGGTTATTAGGCAAAAGAATTATGCTTATTTAATACCCATGAAAATAAAAATGGCTCATTTTGTTTAATCTGCTTGAAATAAATATTAAAAAATATATTATTTGCTTGTCACCTGAAGTGACTTTGCACTCGATTCTGCTGTTGTACATCAGATGTGTTCCTTTTGCTTGGATCCACTGCAAGCATATTTCACCTGGCATAGCAATATCTTGAATTTCCATCCTCAGAGAGCAGATAGAGAAACATTCTCCCATTTCCCTTGCTCTGTTTCTTTTTCTGGCATCAGCTTTTGATCCACCTGAGAGAGGAAAGCTGTTTGTCACTGATCTTCTGGGTTATCTACACAGCACTGGGATTTCATCCCATAAATACTGTTTAACTGTGCTAACCTGAGTCCACTTGTAATACTCTGACCCAGGATTTGGCCAGAATGTGATGCCTTTTGCACTGAGGGGTGCCAAAATACAGGAGAGATACCCAGAGGAGGTTACAGATGCAGACAGATGTTGCTGTAGAATCAACACAGCACGCAGACATCTGTCAGGATTTCTGCTTCCTGACTTGAGTGAGGAATTAGAAGCACAATGTGATCACCACCTCTCTTGTGGTTTTGTTTTGTGTGTTCTTTTCCTTTCTCAGTTCACAGTGTCACCTCCCTTGATGGAGTCTCAGCTTCCAAGCACTCAGACATGTCTCAGCTTTAACCAAGGAATTAAGCCATCTGAGCTGCAAGAGATTAGAATATTAACGAGTATAATCAAGATACAGAGTCTCTGACAGTTTGCTGCTGCTTCCCAAGGTGCCCAAAGAGCTGGATGCTCCATGCAGGAGCAGCCTGAGCTTGCAGAACCCCCACAGGGTGCTCCTGTCCCACCTGAGCTGTTGTGCAGCAAGACAGACATCCTGTGTGTTCAGCTGATGGAAATCTCTGTCACTCTTTCACCTCACTGGGCTGCCACTGATCTGTCCAAACTGATCATCTGTCCTATGTCCTGCCAGTGATGCTCAGGGAAAGAAAAAAAAAAAGCCAATTCCAGAACTCCCTACTCAGTCTGGGGTTGGTAACACAAAGTGACAGAGTTAAAACTCTGCTTTTTATATAAATATTAGATGTGATGCTTTTGGCTTGATTAAGAAAATCTGTTTGGCATTCTGTTACAGGAGAACTAATTGGGTCCGTAGTGAGTGCATAAATTAGGGCTGCCTTATGCAGCACCACTAATTGAGGCACATGGAGGGTAGAAAATGTTGTGGGCATCTTTACCAGAGATGTGCAGTTTTGGGAGAAGCTAAAAAATGGCTAAGGGGGGGGATGTGCATGAGAATTTCCTTCCCAATTGTGCTCTAGGGAAAATCCCAGGTAATTTAAGGTGTGTAAGAGTGTTTAAAGTTCCCTGTTTATCAGACCTTACCAGATAATTCCCTACTTTTAATTACTGGGCAAATTTAGCCTAATTTCCTTATAACAGAATATGTGGTGATGAAATCAGCTGAGTGTCCAGTGCTCCTGGAATCCTGAACATGAGAGGAGGTGGAAGGTCAGTGGCTCATTTTTGCACCCAGGCAGGATAAGAAACCCCAGTCTGTGCTTTCAGGAGTGAGAAGGAGCAGAGATGTAGCCAAGTGAATGGTTTTCCCTAGAAAACCACAGGGCTCTGACACAGAAACACACTGTGGGAGGTCCCAGTGGGTGTGTTGAGCAGAGAATATTGGTGTTTTCTAGAGCTCTGAACCCTTAGGGGATGCTGAAGGCCTTGGAGATCAGCTTGTGGGAGCAAGATTTAGTTGCATCAGGATAGATTCACAGGAGTTAAACAACCTAGCAAGCAGGAAAAGTATTGGGACTTTGAAAGATGGGTCTCTGTCTTTGGCTGGTGCCCAGGATGGATAGTGCCTGTCAGGAGTGTCTTCATGGCACTTGTTTGTAATGAAGATTTAAGGTCTCTGAAGCTCCTGCCTTCTTATTGCCCCTGCCAATGCTTCAGGAGAGCCCAGCTCATGTCCTGGAGGAGCAGCATCTCTTGGTGACAGGCTGTGTAGAGAAATCAGCTGAGAAGGGTTTGCAATGTGACTGGCTTTCAGTCTAAGATGCTTCAGCTCCCAGAAATCAGAATGTGGAATCTTCAGTGTGCAGAGAGGACTGTGGTAAAGGAGACTGGGGCCAAGAGGCAGTCCCATGAAGTGGGATGAAATGTTGCCTTTGGATTTTCTTTTTGGTTTGAATTTTTTTCCATTCTTGAGGAGTCTGGAGCTTTTTGGGCAGGCTGGAGTGCTTTCCTGGGAGCTAAATCTCTCTTCTCAACTCTGCCTCCTGTTTTCTACATGTTAAGGTATTAAATAAAGTATATAAACATACCCTAGCTTCCTAATTCTCATGGGAGTGATCTGATGACTCCATGGCAGTAGCAGCAAGTGCTGTAGCCTGGCAGTAGTGTGTGATCCAGCCCAGTTAATTCCTCAAAGCCCTCTGGGTCACAGAGCAGCAAAAAGGATGGAAATAATTGGGTCTACTGGCTGTTTGTCCAGTAATGTGCTAACAGAGACTGGAATGCCTTGGGAGAAGAGGGGATGGGGGTGTCTCCAGGTGGTTGGATGAGTTACCATCTCAACTTGAGACAATGACACCCATTGTTCACTTCAGTGCACCCTTTGTAGAGTAGAAATGATCTGAGAATCACCCAAATACACCTTTAGAGAGCAGAAATTCACTGAGAGTCCAGTTGAGTTGCCAAGGCTGCCAAGCTTGTGCTCTGGGTGGGATTTAGTTCTGGATGCAGCAGCTCTGCAGCAGAGTGATGTGGGAAGAGCTTTTCCTGCCCAGGAGCAACACTGTAGATGCATCTGGAGCTTCAGTGCCAAGCTTGGATTTACCTCCAAGGCTTTCCCAGACTCGAGTTTAGAGTCTAAAATGGGGTTTCCATCCCAGTTGAGTGTTTCCACTTCTGGAGTCTTGCCCTTCCAAAAAGGTCTTGGATTTACAGAGGTGGTTTCAATATATAATCATAGTATGCCTGGAATATACCCTTTAATTAAAACAAAAGGAGCTGGAGAGGAATGAAAGAAATACACCTATAAAATGAGTCAAGTGCTCACAGGGTTTTCATTTAATCAATAGTTGGCTCAGCAGTGATTGCAACAAAAAAAAGCCCCACCACCAAAAAAAACCCAACCCCAAACCCCAACCCTTCCGTACACCATTTTAATCAGAGATGTTTTTCCTGGCACGGGGGTGGAAAAAAAAAAATAAATCTACTGATTAATTTCTATTCCTGGGATGAGCCAGCCTCCCAGCAGAGCTCATCTGAACAGCTTGGTGACATGGCAATATGCAAGGAAAAAAACCAAATCCAAGTGGTCCCTGAGTTCATGTTGTCAGACCCAAGGTGAAACCCACAGCCTGGGTTGGAGCTGATTAATGAGTAGGTTTAGCCCAGAAGAACTTCAGTGCTGGTGGAACCTGGTGGTGCTTTTGATGCTTGGGGTTGAGTGAATTTATTTTTAATTTTTTACATCTTTTTTTTGGCCTGTCTGGGAGCTGTTTTATGCCTTTGAATAGAAGCAGTTTTGATGTTAAGGCTATTTTTTTTTTTTTTTGTGTAGAGATCTTTTTGATTTGCATGTCAGACTGGCTCCTGCAGTCTGTCCTTGCTCAGCAAGGAGGAGGATGCTTTGTGGTGCCTGTGGGGGATGCAGAGACTGTCCCACATGAGACAGGGAAAGGTAACTGGCTTCCTTCTAGGAGGTATTGATGGACTAGTTGCATATAATTAGGAATGTTAACGAGGGTGTTATTGTACTAATTATTATGCCTAATTATGGGCAAAATTGGAAAATTTCATGGCCTCTTCCTGCTAGACAGAACTTGCAAGCTTTCCAGAGACTAAATACATTAATTAATCTTCTGTGCTTGTTTAAATATAAGAATATATTAGTATTTTCTGTTCCAGGGGAGAAAAAAAAAAGAGAAACAACAGTACATAACCTTTCTAGTGCACCAACCTATTTAAGTAACACTAAAAATAATTACAGAGATGCTGTTTTCAGTGATCCAGTTGTTGAAACAGCCCAGCAAGCTGAACATGGAATGAATGGGATTATGGGCAGGAAGGATTCAATGGAGGAGAGGAGGCAGAAAGATTTTTCGTTGGATTTGGTGCCAAAACTGGTTTATTGGGAAGTGCTGGGGTGAAGGAGGACTGGGAAGGACTCTGATTTAAAGGGGAGAAGGAAATTGTCTGGGAAGAGGAGAGGGGTTACCAGGGATGCAGCATGAGCATCCTCAGTCCCTTTGTTTTTCCTAATACAGTTGGGGTGTTTTACAGTCAGCTCAACTAGATTAGAAATGTTTGTGGGGTTTTTTTTGTCTTGGGTATCTTTGCCTTTCTTACTACAAATAGTTTTAATCTCCTCTCACACTCCCTGTTGGCCAAGTTGTGAGTGTGCAGAACCACAGCAGTGGTGTCCACAGGAGAGGCTTGGCTCAGAAAGCAGGGTCCTCTCCTCCTATATGTGCTTATTTACTGATCAACTCTCCATCACCACTTAAAATATCCCCTGGAGAATTCCTTCAGCACTTTATCCTGCTTGTTTTGAGAGGTGGGCAATGCCAGAGGGTGTCAGGGTTGGGCTCAGTTCAGGGGAGGGCAGTGGGTACACCTGGAGCATTCACAGGATCTCAATGTCAGGGAATAAATGGATTTAACCTGGAGTCATACTGGTCAAATGCAGGTGCCTGAAAGCTTTGGTGGGTGTTTTTTTCAACACAATCAGCTTCCAAAATCACCCTGAAGCAGTTCAGTGGTTCATTACAACCAGTAGAATGAATTGCAGTGATGTTCTGTACAACTGGTTTATGGGCAGAGAGTTTCAGGTGGCCACATCCCATGGTTTTGGAGATGCTTTTATGGGGCAGCTGCAATTTGCTTTTGAGTTCATTCAGATCAGCAGATGGATGTCAGGATCCATTGAGAATGAGGTGAACTGTGAAGAGCTTCCAGTGTGGGACTGGTTTATTGCAAACTTAAATCCTTTTATTGCTGCTCTGGATGTGACCAGAGTTCCCTGTGAATCGAGGTGGGTTTGAGGAGAACAAGAACTCCTCCAATTCCTGTTCTCCAAGGTGATTTGCAGGATTAGGGGGTAAAAATTCCAGCCCAGCTGGTCCATTTCAGAGTTACAACAGTGGGATGATGCCCTTGATGGGAATCCTTGAAGAGTCAAACCACTTGGGGTCTGACTTTCCCCTTTTACACCCTTTTCACCCTGTCCAAAGGTGAAAATTTTGCTAAGAAATCAGTGGTGTGTGTTCCAGAGAAATCATGAAGTCAACAAGACCTTGTGCACCAACCACCTCTGAGTTGAGCCACTCCAATCAGTTGACTCAAATACTCATTAGGAGAGCAAACCCCTGCTGATTATAAGGAGAAATTGTGGCTGCATAAAGCTTTTGTGACTGGGGCTCAAGTGGTGCTTCTGACTTCTGAAGGGTGTTTTAGAAGCTCTGCTCCAAGATCATCTTGCCTCAAAATAATGCAGATTGCTCTTAAAGACTTGTTAAAAAATGGTGCTTTTTTCCACTGGGTCAAATGGACTTTGGTTCAAGAGAAGAAACCTTTTTCTTGGGTTTTTGTTTAATAAATATATTTTTTTTAGCTCGTCTACTGCACAGCAGGTGTACAAATAGACTTTGAATCCTGCAGGATTAATTAAGATAGCCATGTTATGACTGAGTTAATGAGATAATCTAAGAACTCACCCTCACTTTTAAACCATTTAAAAGGAGTTTGCAGAACACTCCCTTGTCTTGACAAAAAAAAAAAATCCTCTTTCCCAAGGATGCTGCAGTGAGCACTTTATTGCCTGAGTGTTTTAGAAATGCTGTCACTTAAAAGGCCCAGGAGCTGCCAAGAGAAGTTTGTGGGATCTCCAGTCTCACTCTTTTTTGGTATCAAAAAGGCTTTGATTCAACTTAAACTCTTCTTTTTTTTGACAGTTGTATTGTTGTGGGAGCTCATCTTGAGTGAGTCTACCCAGCCTGTCTTGGGAGTCAGCACTAAATCAATGTATTCTTCGTGGGAGGGGGGAACACCCCAAGAAATGCTACAAAACACTCATCTAAGTGATAATTAAAGCTAATTAGAGATTGGAAATAGAGATGGAGGAAACCAGGGAAGCTAAATCAAGAGGGTGGGACTCCTGGGGCTCCCACCCACAGGTTTCTGGCATCAGGGTGGGGTTAATA
>JAOEGS010018736.1:0-17989 GCA_025447755.1 Corythornis vintsioides
TCTAGGAGAATCTGCTCCATGATCTTCCCAGGCACAGAGGTGAGGCTGACAGGGCAATAGTTTTCAGGGTCCTCCTTCCTACCCTTTTTAAAAATAAGTGTAACATGCTCCTTCTTCCAGTTCCCAGGGACTTCACCTGACTGCCAAGACTTCTCAAATATCATGGCAAGTGGCATGGCGACTACATCAGCCAATTCTTTCAGGACTCTGGGATGCATCACATCAGGTCCCATGGACTTATGTATGTTTAGGTTTGTCAGATGGTCACGAACCTGATATTTTCATACAGTGGGGGGGACTTCATCATTGTGGTCCACACCTTGCAGTTTAACTTGGGGAGTGTTGGGAGAGAACTTGTCAGTGAAGACTGAGGAAAAAAATTGTTGCGAACCTCAGCCTTTTCCTCATCCACTATTGCCAGCTCACCATTTTTACTCTTCAGGGGTGGTATGTTTTCTTTGATCGTTCTTTATTGATTTACATACCTGAAGAATCCCTTCTTATCATTCTTAACATCCCTTGCCAAGTTTTTCTCCAACAGTACCTTGGCCCTCCTGACCTCATCCCTACATAATTGGGCAGTATCCTTATACTCTTCCCAGGATATTTGCCCCTGCTTCCACCACTTGTGAAGCCCCTTCTTGCTTTTTAGTTTGACCAGCAGGTCTTGGCTTAACCAGGCTGGCTTCTTCCCTTTCCTGCTTGATTTGTTGCACCTGGGAATCAAGATCTCTTGTAGTTGCTGAAGAGTGTTCTTAAAAATCTCCCAGCTCAGTTTTGCCCCCTTGTCTCTAAGGACTGTTTTCCAAGGTATCCTATTAACTAATTTCCTGAAGATCTGGAATTTTCCTTTTCTGAAGTTCAAGGTACTGACTGTGCTTTTTGGCTGAGCTCTGACCCTAAGTAGCATGAATTCTATCAGTTCATGGTCACTGCCACCCAGGCTGCCTCCAGTCTTGAGATCCCTAATGAGCTCATTTCCATTGGTAATTACTAGATCAAGTATTGCTTCCCCTCTGGTGGGGGAGTCTACTTCCTGCCTCAGAAAGTTGTCATCAAGGCACTCCAGGAACCTCCTGGATTGTCTACTGCTGGCTGTATTACTTTTCCAGCCTATGTGGGGTTGGTTGAAGTCTCCCAGCATAACAAGAGCCTGTGACCTTGATAATTCCTGTAATTGGAGTAGGAACACTTCATCAAGAGATTCCTCTTGATTGGGTGGCCTGTAGTAGACCCCAGCCACAAGGTTCCCCTTGTTGCTCTGGTTTCTAATTCCTACCCATAAGCTTTCAACTTGCTGGTGTGTATTTTCTGGGGATATCTCATCACATTCCGTCCATTTCTTAACATATAGGGTAACTCCATCACCCCTCTTTTCTCTTCTGTCCCTTCTGAATAACTTATATCCATCAACAGCCACATTCCAGTCATAAGATTCATCCCACCACGTTTCAGTGATGGCCACTATGTCATAGTCTTCTAGTAGCATAGTGGCTTCCAACTCCTCTTGTTTGTTGCCCATGCTTTGTGCATTTGTGTAGAGGCACCTCAGCTGGGCTGTTGGCCATATCGTCTCCCCAGGGAAACTCCCCTTTATTCCATTAATGTGTCTCCCTCATGCTTCCCTGCTGGCAGCTACTACCCAAAGGGGGTCTGGGACATCTCTGCAACTCCCTGACTGCATTACTTTGTCCCCAAATTGCTTCTGGGCAACAGACTGATAGCCCTTGCTAGTCCCCTTTCGTTCCCACACTGTTGTGTCCTCCCACAGTTTGCTACATGTCAACCTGGTGACATTATCCCCTTCTGCCTTCACATCTAGTTTAAAGCCCTGTCAATCAGCCCTGCAATCTGCTCCACAAAGATCCTCTTCCCCATCGAGAGAGATGCCTCCTGTTTGGTGTCAAGAACCCTAGCGCTGTATAGATCATACCATTGTCAAAGAACCCAAGCTGCTTCAATGATCTTCTTTCCCATCCCTAGTCCAGTGAACACTGCAGTGCTGTCTGGAAAATGTTATGTGCTTTGTGAGAAACAGCCAACGGAAATTCCTAAAAGCAAGCCAGAGCACTGGGACATGACAGGTATCAGTGATGCCATCCCTTAGGGGATGAGGCAGTCCCAGCAGTCATCAGAGAAAATGTGGGGGTCCTGGTTTAATTCAGCCTCTGCCTAAGACAAAGATGCTCTTAATGTCATTGCTGTCTCAGACTCTCATGGTGTATGAAGATTGCAGACAGCTGCTCCAGAAGTCTATAAAAATGACTGTCTGAACTCCCACTGCAATACAGAGGATGCTTGAAAACAAATATGCTTTAATACCATATGTAAAAACCACTATATTTTCTTTGGATTAGCATGATCGATGTCATGGATATCGATACAAAAAATATTTATAGCAGGAAGTCTATCTGGGATAAATATGGTTGCAAGAGTGAAAATAAAGTGGCTTCTATAGAGACCCATTCTATAAATAGTGGCTTGACTAAGCTGCAGAGAATGATGGGGTGAGATAGCTCTAGACCAGAATCTTCTTATTTTGGTACTTTCAATTAGTTTGGATGTGATATATAGGTAACTGAGGCAGAACTCATGGCCTTTCTGTTACCTGTTAAATACTCAGGACACAGAAGAAGTGCTGATGAAGAAAAAGTTTAGTCTACCTTGTACAGTGTTGAATTTAGTATATCTCTCTCTGCAAGTCATATGTAAACAAATGACCTGCCTGGATGCAATCCTGTGCAATGTGCTCTAGGCAAACCAGCTTTAGTGGGGGGATTGGGCTAGATGATCTCTAGAGGTCCCTTCCAACTCCAAAGATTCTGTGATCCTGTGAAGAGGTTTTGAGTGCTGTGCTATATTTTTCTTATAATCTACATTTTTTAAAGTCTGAATATTTAAGTATTTGTGTGTTCCTTCTAGACAACTAGTTGAAGCTGTATGGCATCAGAAGGTCTTCCTGATATATGCAATGTCAGTTTGACCTAATCATCTGAGTCAAAGTACTATTATTTGGGCATTATTTATTTATTTATTTATTAATTTATTTTTATTTCTCCAGCAGCTTCCTCCACCACATGTTTTATGAAATAGTGATGACATCCATGTAACATATCTCCTTCCACAGCCTTGATACCTTTCTTTGGCAAACTGGCATAGTGAAATCCCTGAAATTGTGAATGGATCTGATGCTGGGCATTCATGTTTCAAACCAATTGTTTCTATATAAAGCTGTCTTGAAGTTAGATTAGGCAACAAGGAGTTCCTGGGTCTGATATTGATCTACTTTGTAGAGGGAAACTCACGACATCAGTCACTGGTACTTTGCTTTTCTCATCCATGAAAAGAACAAACCTCTTAAAAGTGTGTTGAGGGTCATAGATCTAAGACATTTTATGAGCATTAAGACACAGATTCTGCTGCCTTCATTATGTAATATCTCATCCCATAGTTCAAAATAGGCTCATTACTCCTTCAGTGATACAGTGTGTAACATGATGGACTAAAACATAATTTGATTACTAGAACAACAGCTTGGGCCAATGTGGATCTGCTGTGTCTTGCACAGAAGCTTTATTTCTGAGCAGTTGAAACATAAAATTGATCTGTTCTTTCAACACAATTCAACAGATCATTAATGACAAATGGCAGAATGCCCCAGTCATCCTCCCAGGCAATACTCCAGATGGAAGTCATTGGATAAAGAACAGGAAGGTTTAGCAGAATATGAAAAAAAGAATAAATTTGCTACACATCACTCATTTTGCCTGACTGCAATAAAATAATTGTAATAGAATGTTGTCACAGTGTAATGGTCTCCTGCTGTTTCAGAAATGCTTTGCAAAACAGATGTTTACTTTCTCTGTGGGAGACATTGATCCCAGGACAACAATCTTTTCTATTAAAAGAAAATTAAGTACTTAAAGGTTCAGCAGTACTATAAAAAGATTTTAAAAAGCCATATAATAGGTGAAATGATGTGAAATATATATGTGATGTGATATATGTGACTAATCCCTATGTGGGATTAATTAAAATAGTTTCTTCTAGCAAGCAGCTCTGCGACTAACATTTTCTCAACAAATGCAGATAGGACAATGCAATGCACTACAATGAAGTTGTTTTTGTTATTTTAATCTTCCAAGGGTCTGGGAATTGCAGAAAACCAGCATTTGTAAATAAAAATTATGACATCAAAACTCTAGCATATAATGTCTGATAAGCAATGTTCAGTTAATAACAAATAAAAAAAAGTAAAAATGAAGTAATCATAAAGTAACACATTGTAATTAATAGAAATTTTAAAGACCATGCATTTTCTGTCAGGCCTGACTCAGTATTGTGAGTTTTGCTTACTAACACCAAGACAAAAATTTGAAAACAGATAAAAGTGTATAAAACATTTGTGCATTTCAGAATAATTTTCTTAGAAGAGCAATTCTACATCAGAAGTTATAAAAGTGAAAAAAAAAAATATTCATAAATATTAATATTTTTCTCTTAACTGTCTGCAGTACATGTGGATCACACACAGCACTCTGTTGTAGTATGATAGAACAGTTGCATAGGCATTATTTTGCTGAATCTTATACATTTTACAGACACTTCTGCTTTTCACCCAGTATTGTGCCAACTGCAAATTTGGACTGATGGGACATGTATAAAAAAAGAACATTTGTTCTCTTACGTGCTGTAACTGTCTATGTCTATGTGCTGTCAAAGGCATTTGACTGTCAGATGAAGCAACCCTCTGTGGTATTTAGCTTTTGCCAAGGTTGTAGCTGGATCAGGAAGAATAAAATGATAATAATTAAGCAGGGAATTAATGACTTGTTGACTCACCAGCCTCACCTATAGGACCTGCATCATCTTGGATCTTCTGCTGTCTATTTCTATTTAGCTCAAGACATCTTGTGATGGTGTTTAGTACTTTTACAGCTGGTGCCTCTATCCAGTTTCACATATTTTACATAATGAATCCCAACCAGAGTTGCAGTATACAGACTACCGACACTTCTGTAAGTGGACCAGGCAGATATCAGTCTTGCTTCCACAAATTGTGAAGGCCATAGACAAGGAGAGTAGCCAGTGAATAGTGACTCTGAGTCCAGGTTTACTCATGGCACTGTTTTCACTGGAGTAATAGAAGACTTAAAGCCTTAATTGCATTTTTAACTCTGAGTAGTGAACTTCACCATCTACATGCTGAAGGAAAAACATTTTTCCATGGTGCTGAATAAAATGCAAATATGCCCACCAGCAAGTTGCTTACCCTACAACTGTTGCACTGCACATGGAACCAGTTGACCCTTTGATATTTTAGGAGTTTAGACTTAGAAATATGTATTGGCATTTTCAGTGTTAAACTGTGAGGCTCTTATCCAGTTGTCACTGTCAGTGCAACATCTAGGAAACTAGTGGAAGTTTGCTTCACTGAGGACTGTAAGATATTCTCTACAAGAAGGATTAAACTTTAGTGGAAACTGAAGCATGTGAAGAAGATTAACATCTTAACATGAAGTATCCTGTGCTAGGTGTCCTTAGCACCAAAGGACACCTTCCAGACCCTGAAGCCACTCAATGACAAGGAGTTTGGTCTAAGAGCAGAATCACAGAATCACAGAATGTTAGGGATTGGAAGGGATCTAGAACATCATTTAGTCCAACACCCCTGCCTGAGCAGGATCACCTAGACCAAGTCACCCATGAACACATCCAGGCAGGTCTTGAATGTCTTCAGAGAAGGAGACTCCACAACCTCCCTGGGGAGCCCATTCAAGAGCTCTGTCACCCTCACTGTGAAAAAGTTTTTCCTTGCAAGAAGGGACTTGTGCAGCAGGTCTCAAAGAATCTGTTAAAATGGGGATTTCTCTAGAGGGAAGAAGAAGGAAAAGACAGAGTAACTGTCTTGCCTCTCTGCACTTGGGTACTGATGAATATTGTCATTCCCTAGAGGAGGAAAGACAGAGGAGGACAATCGATCTGGAGGTTCATGTGTGAACTAACTTTCGGGTGAAGTAATGTCTGATTCCTGTCCTAGAGCTGCTGAGGGCAGCACCAGGACTGCAAAAAACAAAGTCTTTGCATCCCACATGTAATATTCTTGCAACAGAAGGTAGTAATGGACCATTCCATCTTTATTATACATCCTTCAGGCCCCTGAAATTTAAAAAGTGTGGCAAGACAAAAGGACATTCATTGCTTCTCTTACTCCATCTATGTTTCTGTAGGAAAAAGAAAGAAACAGAAATTGTGTGAGTGAAAAGAAATGGGGATGACAACACTGAAAGCAATGCCTTGGCAAAAGCTTTCATACCCTAGTTAAGGGCAACATGCTCAGCCACACACCTGTGCCCCTTCTCAAAGCAAGGCACAGTTTGTGCTGTTAAGGGCCATGCTCAAAAGCTCCTTCATACCTGTGGAAGTCTTCCCAGTTTTTCCAGTGGGTTCTTGTTTAAGCTGCAAACATTTGACAGGATAAGGTTGTAAAACCTATGTCATAATGCAGGGGAAGGTATATTAAAAAGAATCTTAAATTAGTTGCTTTTGAAAAAAAGTTTTGTCTGAACAAAGATAATGACAAGCTGTCTTCCTTGATGGTAGGCTGAACAACCAAAGATCACATTTCTTTGGAGCCCTTCTTCCAAGAAACTCTCACCATTGCCATGAAATGCTTAAGGTGTGTTTAAAGTGACTGAATGGGTAGGGAAAGTTGGAAAGCATAAACCTTGCTTTGTCTTCAGAGGTGTTGCTCTGGATTCAAGCTTTGTGGCTTCCACTTCCCTTGTTTCTTCTTTCTTTTGTAAGGCACAGTTATGCTTCAGGGGAATGAATTTATTTTCTTTTCTTTTATGGACATGACACGCACTGTTAGGGGAAGCTCTGCTTGCATAGAGATGAGAAGAAATTTTGATGACCCGAACTGAACGATATCCTTTCCCAGCTTTCTAAAATGCTTCTTTTCCTAATCATCAGCTTCTCAAATGCCATTCCGAAAAGTTAAATGTCGGTAAGCGACTAGCAGGGGAGTAAGCACCGAGTTCTCCCGTTCCTCTCCCCGCCGCGTCGGCCACAGCCTCCCTTGACGCCAGGAGCTGTCCAGCACCGCTCGGGCCGGGCAGAGAAGCAGGTGAACCGGGTTGGTCGCACCGGTAGGGCCGCGGCGCTCCCCCAGACTCGCCGCCCCGCAGACTCGTGCGGCGGTATCGGGCCGTTCTCCTGCTCCCCCATCTCCTGGCTCCAAAACACTGGGAGGAGAGTGGAGCGCCCTGCTCTCCCTCCCAGCAGCCGTCGGCGTCGGGAGCGCGGGCTGCACGTCGGCTCCGTCCGTTGGCCCACCCCGCCAGTGCTGTCGGCCTCTGGGGACAGAGCGAGGCGGTGTCAGCGTCCCCCCGGCGCGGGGGAGCAGCTCCAGCCAGCGACTGCGGGCCGCGAAAAGAAGGGCTGAGCACGACAGGCGGCGAGCGGGGCGGGGGGAGGCGGGAGGAGGAGGAGGGGGAAAGGGCTCCAAACAACACGTGATTCCCGTGGAGCAGCGAGAGAGCCGGGGGAGGGGAGAGAGAGGGCGGGCGGCCGAGGTAGAGGAGGGCAGCAACAGCCGCCGCCGCGGCTTTAAAGCCTCCCGGCACTGCGCCGCACAGCATCCGCTCTCCCACGGCCGGGCGCGGCGAAGCGCAGAGCCAGGTAGTGGCGCCAACGGGCGCAGACTGCGCCGGCCCCGGCGCGGCCCCTCCGCCACCGCCTCCCGCCCAGGGGCATCCGCAGCCATGCGAGGCGGCCGTCCCCGCGTCCGCACGGCTCGGCGCTGCCCGCCGCGGCTGCCCGCCGCCCCGCGCTGAGCCCAGCCGCCGCCGCCCAGCGGCACTATGTCACGGCGCAAGATCTCCTCCGAGTCCTTCAGCTCGCTGGGCTCGGACTGCCCGGAGACCAGCCCCGAGGAGGAGGGCGAGTGTCCCCTGTCCCGCCTCTGCTGGAATGGCAGCCGCAGCCCCCCCGGCCCCGCCGACATCCCCTTCGCCGCCGCCGCCGCCGCCGCCTCCGCTGTTCCTGCGGCCAGCACTGCGGCTCGCCGCGACCCTCGCCGCCGGCGGGTCAACCTGGACTCGCTGGGCGAGAGCATCCGCCGTCTGACGGCCCCCGCGGTGAGTGCGCCGCGCCCGGCCCCGATCCTCCCCACCCCCCCCACCCCCCCACCCAAAGACTTACCACGGCTGCCGGCGGCAGCTTCTCAGGGTCGGGTCGAAGTCGGAAGGGAGGTGGCGGTGCCCGTGTCCCCATTCCCGGGCGTCCCCGAGGGCCGCCGGAGCCCCGGCTGCAGCATGCCAGCTCTGCAAAGCTGCGGGAGAAGAGATCTCGGCAGTCCGGTGCTGGAAATCGGGTCGGGAGGCACAGATCGGCGAAGCCGCCGTTTTAACGGGCTTTATTGTTTCTGTCGAGTTCCTCCTAGAATTAAAAGAAAATCGTAAAATCATAAAAGTGCTTATCACTGTCCGGTACTAGCAACGTTTTTTTCATAAAAAGTACATCTATATGATGCATGACATGCACGTTGTTCCTTCACACCGAGAAGATGTGAACTTTGTACATTTGTAGGGCTTTTCCATACTGAACAAGGTAAAAAAAATAAAAAAAGAAAAAAGAAAAAAAAATGTTTTGACTTTGTGCTCAGGAATCTTTCAGCAATAGATCTTCTTGTGCCTCCCAGATGTTCTGACATTCCTTGGAGATGAATTTTTTTAATGTGTACTGTGAAAACCATTATTTAGGATTATTTGGATAGCTACACCTGTAGTTGAGGATTACTGAAGCATTGCGTATGCTAAAATAGGGAGTGAGTTTTAATAGAAACTGTAACGTATGCTTTTAAGACTGACATCAATGGTTTGGGAGTTCTGGTAGACTGATGTGAAATAGAAGGTTCTCCAGCCTTTCTATTATGGTTGTGCTGTGCTCTGATAAACACCCTTGTGACCATTAGTTTTTCCTCATAAAGTTTCAGCTGCAACTGAATTCTTGTTTGGTCTCTGATATATCTTCATGAGTTAAGGTAGAAGACATTAATTGCAACAAGTAGTCTTAATCTGTAAGACAACTATATCTTCTGTTGTGGTATTGGATCATCATTTTGCATATTGTTTTCCAGCTTTGCAAACTACTTATTGGAGTGTCATCAGCCATAAGCTGTCTGATTGCTTTGGTTTCCTGTTTATTGAACTGGCCAGATAGCAGTGGACAAGCTGATCAGTGGGAGAAGTTAGTACATAGCTAATAGTCCTTCATTTTCAGTTAAGACTTTTTCTTTCCCATTGATTTTTTCTGTCTCCACTGGGGATCCAGTCTTGTAATGCTGATATTAATAGATGCTATCTTGGGTAACCTGTCTTGTTTTAGTAGCAAAAAAAAAAAAAAAAAAAAAGAAGCTATTTAATTTGATAATAATACAGTGGTATAATTAGAGCATGTGTTACCCAAAATATTTGAAGTATTCTGGAGTAGCTCAGTGCAGCATTTTTAGATAACCTTAGTATTTGTATTTTGCCAGCTTTTACTGTTACCTCCTGCACTAAGTTGCTACAAAAGACAATTACAGTTTTACACCTTTCATGAATTGTTGAATTGCTTTTTAAAACAAGTACATTATTTGAAGTAAGAGACAAGGAAAACTTTATATATCTAACAGTCCTCTTTCCTTCATCCTCCCAATTTAATTTATGAATGCAAAAATTTCATCAACCTGTTTTCGATGTTCCAAACAACAACTTCCATAGCTTCCTTGGGAGATAATTATAGCAATCCTCATTACTGAAAAACTGTGTTTTTCGAATTCTAGTATGTGATACATATGGCTTAAGAGTTCTCTTTTTTTTACCCTGACACTGTAACTACTGCTTCACTTTTGTCTTACACATGTTGGCATAAATTTGTGTCATTGTCTAAAAATTAATGTTGGAACAATCAAGGTATAAGTCCCCTATATTTTTATTTTTCACTCCCAAGAAATCACTGTTCAGGTGCATTGTTATTTTGGTGCATTCTTTTCCTATGGAGAATCTGTTATGTGGTACTCACTATAAGGCTTCTTGCAACAAGTCCAGTTATCGTATGTCTAGAAGTAAAAAAATATTCTTTGCCTATAAATTCTGTTATTTGTAAAACTAAAAGGCAAGTCTGAAGGGTGCAATCATGTATATTCTTTCTGAGCAAAAAGCTTTAATATTTTTACTACAGATGTAAACTTATCTTAATTCCATGATACTCTAGATATGGGTCTCTGTTAAGTATATAACCATGTATTTATGTTCATGAAAGTGTGTCTGAGTGCCTATAGTGTATATATTGCCTGTAGTGGCTTAATGTTTTCCTTTCCAACATGAATGCAGCAATGATTTGTTGCCATCCCAGTGCTCAACACTTTGCTACATGTTCCTGGTGTTTATGTGTAGTCTTAATTTTGTGCTTTCCTTCAGCAATAGCTAAGATTGAAATACTGAGGAAATGTCTTGTGTTTCTACTGAGGAAAAATTCTGTGTGTGTTTAATACTGCTGTGACATGCATAGAAACCTCTGGGGTGATGTTGTTTCAGTGTGGCAGTAGCAAGGGTGACTGAGAACAGCTCTGGGGATGTTGGAAAGCCTTGAAGGAGCATCCAAGGGTGAAAGACCTGAGCAAGAGTGGCATCCATGGGGAAGAGTGGCAAGAAGGCTGTGCAAGCAGGCCAAGTCTTACCCACTTAGGTAGTGAAAAAAAGGGTGTGAAAATGCTAATCCCCTGTGCAATGTATTAATCAGCACAACTGTTGAAAGAGTACCATGGAAAGGGAGTCTGTGGATTCAAATGCAACAATGAAATATTTGAAAAAAATGATAATAAAATATAGTGAAAAGAAGCTGTTGCATTTTGTATCACTTGCCTCAAGTTTAGCTGAGTGTGACTTTGCCCAAATATTACTCTTTGTGGAACTGTGGGAAAAAAAAGTGAACCTTCCTGTGTTGAAGTGTTTTATCCAACCTCTTGCTCCTAGAGAACATCTTCTAGCCACTTTCCAGCATGCGATTTTCCAACTTTTCTCTTATGTATGTTTTTTAGAGATTTTTCCTGCAGTTGTTATACTAGAAGATATGGGGGTCTGATTGTCAATCAGCACAGGATCATTTTATGTTCCTGTGGGTTTGTAAACATTTCCTGACATGCCAGCATGGTTGAAGGATGGACACTGTTCACCTGGAACCTGCTTACCCAAACCCTCTGTTTTTTAACATCCAGAAGGATGATAGGGTACACCTCCCACCAAAAGAGCTGCATATTTTGAAGATGAGGAAGATGAGCACACTTCCATATACCACTGTTGGCATTTGTGAGTAAAGTGTGCTGGGGATGGTGAGGGAAGCAGGGTGTAAGGGCAGGGAGACAGAACAGTGTTGATAAAAGAAGATGGGGAGTTTTCAGCACAGTTGCACTCAAGAAACTAACTGTGCATATACTGAACTTCACATCCAGTTCCTGCCCTGTTGCACCAAGGTACCATTTTGCTGAGAACCAGGAGTACTGACAGCAGGAGGGCTGAAGTTTACCCAGCAGTCAGTCACAGCTGGGCATCACAGCCCAAAGGGCTGGGGGAACTGTGCCCAGCTGGGGCTGTGCTCTGCACCTGAGTGTGAAGGTGATGATGGGACCAAACTTAGGTGCTTGGTGCAATAAACTCTGAGCATTGCATACAGCTCTTGTGACTCCTTTAAGATCATGAGATCATGGCCAACAGTACTGCATGATTATTAGTCCATGTCTGGTTCTATCCCCTCACATCCTTCATCCCTCTGATGTCCCCAAAAAGCTGAGCTCGTAATTGTGTAAGCAGCTCCTATACACTCTAACATGTTCCTAAATCATGTTCCTGACTAGGCAAAGATGTCCCCCTCATCAGAACCACCACCAAAAGAACTTTGGTTTCTATCAGAGAAATTTGGAGCTATGTCCAGCTGTGGTCAAAACTAATACATGCTCTTCTTCATGGGCTAAGTTCAGGTTTTTGAAGATAATATGTTGAGAACCTAGTAGGAGCATTGATTTGTGTCTTTGTTTTTAAGAAATCAACTTCAATAATTATATGTACATCACAAGCAAATGGTATGTTTTTCTTGTGATTCCAGCTTTGTTGTTGTGTTTCATTTTTAAGGATGAATTTTACACCCACAATGACATAAATTTTGATTAATTATAACTAGACATCATTATACTATATGCTGTTCATTATCAATATAAATTTTCTAACTTTAAAGAGCTCTGCTATAGGGGAATGATATCTTGGCATCAATGGACAGTTTTATTCTGTAGAAATGCCACTTAGTATCTTGCTGAATTCCAGTTCCTACAGCAATTTTCACATGTGCTCCAGTTTTATCTTGACTTTTATCCAATACCAGGCTGAAAATAGAATCAAAATAAGAAAAAAAAAAAAAAAAAAAAGTCACTTATTTGGGAAGTCAAATACTCTGCTCCCATTTAAGGTTCTGGGACTACCCTAAAGGAGCTGGGTGTGACTAGGAATGTATTGAGGGGAGACTGTGTCCAAGAACTGTACTGATCTTTCTGAAAGGAGAATTACAGAATGACACAACATTGAACTGATATTTTTGTTTGCTTTTATTTTCTGAGTGGCCTATGTATTGCATCTCTTGAACTATAAATATTATTTAGTGAAAATTGCTTCTGATACATTTTTTTTATGTTCATTCATAATAATTCTTGCTATTCTTAAAGCCCAGTTGAAGACACATTAAGTAAGAACGTTCTTTCCCTAATTAAGTTAGGAAGCTGCTTACTGACTGCTGCCAAATAGTTTGAATTTAAGAATTATCTTTTTGAACACAGCCTTTTTCCTGACAGTGGGAGAAAAGTAAACCTAAAGACATTGTTTGGGTTAGTGTGTAGGCTATTATGTCACAGAACTGCTGTAACTTCAAATTGTTTAATTGCAAGTGAATCCTCCAGTGAACGGAGCTGGGGTTTTGGTGCAGTAGTTGCAGTATAGCAACTCAAATCAAACTTGGCTCAGTTATAAACCTCTACCACTTACTTTCAAGGAGTAACTACTCTTTTTAGAAGCAATAGCAAGTTTGTTGACCCTATCAGGAGAGGCGACAAATTGTTTTTTTTAAATGAGATTTTGAAAAAATTTTGCACAAGTATTTTGACTTCCTTATGACTCACATTATCCCATCAGGTATATTTAAGCTCTACTGTTGCAGGAATAATGTCTTCTGAATGAAGTAAGGTAATGTCAAATGATAGCCACATCAGCACTGTGATGAGCTTCTCAGTAGCTCAGGTTGGATAAGCTTTGAGTGAGTAACATCCTTCTCAGGAATGAGTGAAGAAAAAAACCTGAAAATGGTGAAAAAAGGCACATCCCATGATAATCTGATTTCTAATTCCAACAGTAAATTGGAATTTTTCTGAAGTATGATAAAATCAGACTTTTGCCCAGTATCTTTGAACTTGTCAGAGAGAAAAGCCATTTATACACAAGGTCACGTGAGCAGTCTATAGACAGTCAATGTGTTATTTCATAGTATGGAACAGAACTGTGGTGTCTTAAACAGGAACATTCTGGAAAACGTTATCAATATGAGCATCATGGTGGATTTTCTTTTCTCTTGTTTGGAGATTTAACATCTCATGCATGGGATCTTAAGCCTTAGCAAATAAAATACTTAAAAAAAAAAAATTCAGCTTATCTGCACTGGAGGGCCTGCAGTATTGTATTGACCTTCAAGAAATTTTATGCAGGGTGTTTGAATATTTCACATCTAGTGCTTTGATCGATCATAGTTACTTTCTTAATGTTTGTATAGTTCCAGGCTGAAATCATGACTTCACTACAGTGCTTGGAAAAAAAAAAAAAAAAAGTGTCTTGGAAACATTCATACATTGCAGGGGTCTTTGTTACCTGGAAGCAGAGAGCATATCCCTGTTAGGGATCAGGTCTGCCTACAGGCAGATCTCAGATGCTGGCTCACAAATCAGTGTGGCAGCATCAGTGTTAATCCCACAAAATCGATCTCAATTGTTTCTGCATTTCTCTGTCTTTCCTCTGCCCCAAGTGTCCGGGTGCAAATAATAGAGAAAGGCATTGTAAAGTAGAAGGAAAGGGTATGATCATCAATATATGCCCATAAGTAGCAGTATGCTGTCATGGCTACATCAAAATGAGGCTGAATGTCCTTCATTAACAACTGCTTGAGCAGAGACAATTACCACTTTGCATTGGTCTGGTGTACTCCTAATGAAACTCATGATGTTAATATAGAGAGAAGTCTTCTCTTTCCTTATACCACTTGTGCTAATGTTAAAGGCTATTATAAAACACTTGAAGTAAAATAAATAATTCAATCTCATACCCAAATTCAGTCTAGATGTGTCTGCTTACTAGATCTCAAACTAAGTTTCAAAATGAAGACAAAAAAAATAAATCTGTGGTTTGTCTGTAGGTCTCAAAGGGATAAGTGTCTTTGCAGCTCTGCATATGAAATGACATCTGGTTATACTGAGGAAACTGGGTTTGTTCTGTCCCAGCAGGAGAAATTCCTTAAGAAAAACTAACATGTAAAAGCTTTTCATTTCCTATCTGTCTGCTACAGTAGCACCAATTATTTTATTTAGTAGATGTGAGTTGCATTAAAAGACGATCAGGTAACATCAGGAATAGATTGTCTATTACATTCTAACCTACTGAATAGATTTTTTTTATGCAACACAGAACAGATCTTCTATCCATTCCAGATATGGCTGAAATTCAAAGATGAACAAAGTGATTCCAGTCAATATTATAATGGATAGCACTCTGAGATATTTATCCTTCACTGTCAAGGAGTTAGACTAGCTGATCTAATAGGCAATTTCCATCTTTAATGTCTGTGATTCTTCTAGTTGAAAAGCAGCTGGGGATGCAGGAGTTATAATTTCTAATTATTATTTAGCTCTGCTTTATTTCTTCAGAGTGTTTGCATTTGCCATGGAATAATATGGGGTAAAATTCTTAGTCTGTTACTTATTTAATTAAGGCATTTTCTGTGATGCGCGTAAGTATCTACCTGTGAAGAGTACCCCAATTTGCATGAACTGATGAGCAGAATGGTGTTGTGTTTAGGTGCCAGGTGGTACTGAGCTCAGGCGCTGCACCCTGGCACATTTCCATTTGGAGCATTTTAACCTTCAGCTGTCAGGTATCCTGCTCTGGATTCCCAGACAGTCCCCTCTTGGGGATTCTACGCCTTCCTCTTAATACCAAAGCTGGTACTAGTCATGGAGGTCTGCAAGCAGTTGGTGCTTTTATCAAAAGCACAGACAATTTGATTTTTATGAAGAAAAAATACATTCTTTGCTTATATAGTTACAGAGAAAAAAATAAGTGCACCTTAAAGGTTCAGAAGCTAGAGAGTAAAAATACATTTTTTTTTCCCTTGATTATATTATCAAAAGCACTATTAAACACCCAGAAATTACACTTATTTATTTTTCAAATGATTGCTTATGTTGTGGTCTGCTTCTCCATTTCTAATTTCTGTCTATGCCCCTTAATTCCATCCTTCAGCCATTGAGAAGGGGACAGGAAGGGAGCCTGGCTGCGCAAGACCTGCAAGGACATTCTAGGGAGCATATCTTCTTTCTGCATCATTAGAAAATTGTTGAATGTCTAAGGAGCCATCCTTTTCTTTTTCAGTTTGCTGCCTAGTTGCTGAAATTACATATGTCACATAACTGCTTTAACTTCAAATTACTTAATTGCCACTCCTGGCATTTATGAATGTTGATAAATGTTTGTCTTCAGCTGGAACCTTGAATCTTTGTTTATAGGCTCCAGACTGAATGTGTAAATGACTGTTTTGCCATTTATTTCCCTCCAGATAGGCTAAGTGCACACCAACCTATGTGTGCTTAGAGATCTGTAATCACTTATGCACATAGGCTTGAATGAAACTCTTTCTGCAATATGAAAAAAAAAAAAAAGATCACCATCAGTGAAGCAGGCAACTAAAGTCTTACCCATCTGCTAACTGAACACTATACATTTTAAGCATGCAAAATTCTCAACATCAAGGTGCTGATTTGGATAAGGTCGGTGGTAGCTTGCCTCTTCCATGTGCAGAAGTGTGGATTCTTCTAGAAAGGATTTAACAGCTTTCAGGGCAGAAGAGTCTGGGCAGGAGCCCCCTGACCCTATGGACTTCCTTGAATAAACTGATAGAAGCAAAGTGTTTTTTATCTGAGACTGTTATGCTTTTCAGTCTGAAGGACTGAAAAGACTTTCAAATCTAAAAATTCATGCACTCAAGTTTTTAAGAGCATGACTGAAGCACTACTGAGGCTCATCTAGGAGTCATTTAACTTTAACCAGGAAAAGTCTGAATCCTTCTCAGATTTAAGTCTTAACTTTCTCAGAGTTAAGTCCAGACCGTGTATATGGCTGCTCTCTTGGCTCCCTGTTCCATACAGTCCCTTTTTTATCTAATTTTGTCTGGTTATCTTAGGATGCAGAAGGAATGGTACAACAAATTTGAAACTGCATTTATGTAAGTTTAGATTGAGTCATCTGGGATACTGTTTGCAGTTCTGTCACCTCAGGGTGGAGTTTGTCTGTCCTTACTTAAGCATTTAAAAAATGTCTATATCTAAAGCCATCACTCAGCATCTTTTCTAGACAAAGGAAATAAATTAGTTATTTCTAAAGACTGAGTGCTCGGGCATATATTCGATGCCAACTGTAGGACGAAATTAATCACTTTGGGTTTCTACAGTTGGGCAGATGAGCCCTACGATTTATTTCTGAAGGTGTTACAATCAAATGAATGACATTTCAGAGGCAACAGAAAATGCCTAGGAAATAGGCTAAGGTCTCTGTCCTCTGAGAAGATTGGAAAGCTTACATTTGATTGCCTTAGGAAATACATTTATAACAAGGGATGTAATTAAAGTGGAAGTCTTCTTTGTCTCTGAAACTTGGAGGCAATGAAGTTAAAAGAAGGGGAAATTAAACTTAAAAAAAAAAAAAAGAAAAAGTTGTACACACTGTTCAAACTGGAATCTTTTCTCAAAGGGAGTCATCTGAGTTAAAAAACCTGGAATACTTCAAATTAATTCAGACAACTTTTGAGATTTTTTTGACAAACATATAGATTTTTAGACAAATATAAAGATTTTCTTCAGTTAGTCATGAAGTACTTTTGAAGAGCTGTTAATCCTCTAACTTCAGGGCTTGGACCAGTTTCACACTGAGTAGAGAAGGGTGAGATCTATATGGCAGCTGTTTAGACTTCTTTGTTTAAAGCTATTTTGATTTGCTTCCTTGCTAGTGTGGGAAAATACATCTTTTCTATATGTGAAGAGTGGACTTTTCTGCCTACTTAGAACAAGAATCTTCTGAATCTCTGTGAGAACATGCTATGAAATGTATTTGTAGCCCTAAGACTTCAACATCTGCTGTATCACTTGAGAAGGGGATAGTTTTTTGATAAGCAGTGGTTTCATTCACATAGTGCTTCAGTTGGGTTTTGCAAAAAAACATCTAATTAATAATGCCTTTTAGCACAAGAAACAGGTCCCACAGAAAAGAGAAGCAATTATCCAATACAGAATTAACAAAAAACCCTCTTACAACTATTTTGGGCATACTTTTTCATAATAGAATCATAGAATATCTTGGGTTGGATGACCTTTAAAGGTCTTCTAGTCCAATCACCCTGCTATGACCACAGACATCTTTAACTACATCATGTTGCTCAGAACCCAGTCCAACCTTATCTGGAATGTTCCCACGGATGGGGCTTCTATCAGCTCTCTGGGTTACCCATGTTACCTAGAGTTATCCAGTGTTTCACCACTTTCACAGAATCACAGAATGTCAGGTGTTGGAAGCGACCCAGAAGATCATCTAGTCCAACCCCCCTGCCAGAGCAGGATCACCTAGACCAAGTCACCCAGGAACAGATCCAG
>JAOEGS010018736.1:18089-29567 GCA_025447755.1 Corythornis vintsioides
TTGTTGGCTCATGGTCATCCCCCTGTCCACCAGGACCCCCAGGTCTCTTTCTCCAGAGCTGCTCTCCAATAGATCAGACCACAGCCTGTACTGATACATGGGGTTGTTCTTCCCCAGATGCAGCACCTTACACTTGCTCTAATTAAATTTCATTCAGTTTCTCCCTGCCTAGCTCTCCAGCCTGTCCAGGTCTCTCTGGATGGCAGCATGACCTGCTGGTGTGTCAGCCACTCCTTCCAGTTTGGTGTTATCATTTGTCCTTCTTACTTTCATTGTAAAAAATGCCTCCTTTCTACCTAGGAAGAATATATTATAGTTAATCTAAATATACCCTCTTTTAAAACATTAACCATTGTCCTATCCTAACAGGTCTGGCCAAAACGATTGTCCCTTTCTGTCTTTATGCACTTTTTTATGTGCATGTTAAGTGCAAGAATTTCTACACATGTGAATTTAAAAGGGTTGACATCTTCTATTAGTTTAGTATTAAAAAAAACCCCAAAACTTTTACAATTGTATAAACATACCACAACCTCGTATATCCTTTTTCATTCCTGCTGCTGTCAAAACATCTATCTCCTGCAAATTCAGGAGCAAGAGTAGGTAGAAAGCTCAACTCTTGAACTGCTGAATCTCTGCATCAGTAAGTGAAATATGAGATTTTAAAAAATGACAGTGGTTTTAGAATGGAATTCCTCTAATTAAGGGACATTTCAGCTATGATTTTCCAAAACAATTAAATGTGTTTTGCAAAAGGTAGGGAAATACCAAATATATCTAAACTTTGAGTGTCTGCTGTTGTGCATCTGATCAAAATATCCCGTGTGGATAGAAGGAATAGGTGCACTTTTGTCTGACCTCTGGCACTAGGACGAAATAGACAAGTGAAAAATCTCAGATTTTGTACAAACTAGTAATTTTGGAGAATGATGTTTTGTTATAAGTGAAAATTGACTAGAGAATGACATGGATTTCACATTTGCTTTATTTACCAAAAGACCTCTCAGGAATTAACTTAAAATAGTAAGAATAGCCTCAGTAGCAGTAGTAGTAAGGAAAAGCAACATATATGAACATTCATATTTTGGTGAATGCTGTAATAGTAGTAATGATGCAAATACATATATGCACATATGCAGTTTGGTGAATATCTATTAAAATGAAATAGCATAGAAATGCTTGAAGAATGTTATGATTTTCTTTTGTTGAATTTGAGTTTTGTGATGATTTAAAGGATGACTGGAGAGTCATAGACTGTAAAAAAATAAGCCATAATGAATCGCATCTTTATAATATTCTTTAGTACATAATGCTCTAGGGAACATAAAAGGTTTAATAACCCAATGCCTTTTCCTGGAAATACTTGAATCAGAAAATAATAGCATTATCCTGTAGATCTTTTTAATTAATTATTTTAAATTAGAGAATGATGGGTGATATTTTTTGAGAGCTAATAGTGAATTGGCTCCTTATTATGCATAACTAGTCTGGTAAGCAGTATTAATTATGTCACGTTATAAAAGTAATTCCTGTTTGAATGGTGAAGTAACATAAAAGGAATGAATAATATTTCATATCCATCGTTGTGATGGGCACCTGACAGGTAGAAGAGAGGTAGTAAAATTTGAGATAGAGTAGTGTGTTAAATGGTCTGTTAAATTAAACTCTACTATTCTTCTCTAATCTTACAATTTTATTTATTTTTTTATTATTATTCTTCCATAGCCTCAGACCATTCGACAAACTCTTCAAAGGACACTGCAGTATTTTGAGCATCAAGTTATAGGGTAAGTGTTAACGGATGTAGTGAAAGGTGGACAGTAATATTTTGCTCTACACTTCCCAAGTCACATCCTTGCATGACAATCTTCTAAATTTTTTTTTTCTAAATTCTTAAGAGATACTATAGAGTATCTCTAAGGTACTATGGATGTTAATGATAAGCTGCTGTCCAGTCTTGCTTGCATGCAATCCCATCAGAACACAAGTGCTCCATTAACAGTAATGTTTCCTATATAAGGAGAATAGGGAATCATTTTGTAAAAGGATAAGATCGATTTCAATTTGCTTTTCACAGAATTGGCTGAGAATGCTGGTCAACCTGAGGTCCAAATCTTGGAAAAACCTGCATCAGTGCTTGTTGAGTGAATACATGGTTACAAATACATCCAGGATTTTGCAGAAGCAGTGCTGACAGCCACCACCTAAGAGTTGATTGAGAAAATAGACAGCTGAGGAATAGAAAGAAAATAACAGCAACTATCATAATGAAAACCTAAGGCTATTGATTAAAATAATGTTATTTCCACCTTTTCCTTATTTGCACAAGTATCTTCCTTACCTGCACAAGTATTTTGCTGTCAGAAATAACTTTTCCCAACAGAGTTGGAATACCATGGTTGCATGTCTATAGCCATTAAATGGCTGTGCCAGCTGACAAATGGAGGATGATATCCTCTGAATTTAATTACAGAGATGTAAGAGAATGTTTCAAGATATGTTATATGTCATCTTAGAATTTATGATATAATTTCAAATCTTGGTGCCCTGGAGAGAGTTCTCCTATCCTGTTTCATAATGTTCAGTTAAAATTCACAGGGAGTCCTAGCTTGGTGGGAGAAACCTCCAATATTAGCATCCTGACTGCACCTGACAGCAGCAAAGGAGTCAGTCTTGGCAGGTAGTTGTGATGTTTGCTATGGGGCAGGCTGGGGGAGAAGCCTTCTGGCTGATAATTTCCTCTGTTACTGAATAAATTACTTCAGGTCTCACATTAGGAGACTTCAGAAAATGATACAATGCCTTGAATAAAGCATGTGTGCAGTAACAGTGTAGCTTTTTTATTTATGGCCACATGTGTCTTAGATGTGACTTTTTTAATAGACAAAGTTTAAAACCAGGACACCCTGAAAGCCTGTAATTCCTGTGGCATACAATCCACTGACTTAGTTTTTTGAATATCAGTATGAGTTGGTTAAAATAGCATCTGTCTCTAGAGGATGTTGTATATTTGCCCTGCCCCCATGATCTTTATTGTTGGTACACACTGTGGTGGATTGACCTCGGCCAGCTGCTAGATGCCTTACACAGCTGCTCTGCTTTCTCAATGCTCCTCCTCAACAGGACAGGTGAAAACAAGGTGATAAAAGCTTGTGGGTTTGGATAAAGACACTCCTGACTCCTCTACCACCTGTCATGAGTGGTGACATGGAAAGCTTTCCAGAGGCTGCAGCTTTCTTCAGGGCATAGCCACCTGCTAGTGTGGAATCTTTCCAAAAGCTGTGGGTGGGTATCTGTTCCACTGTGGTCCTCCATGGGCTGTAGGGGAGAACCTTTATTCACCATGGTCTTCTCCAGAGGTGGCAGGTGAATCTCTGCTCCAATGTTCACAGGGCTGTCTCTCTCAGTTCTTTTCCTCATGTCTCACACCTTGATCCAGTGTTTTACCCTTTCTTGTATTCATTTTCCCAGAGGCACCATCCACTTGACTGCTGGGCTCATCTGTACCCTGCGGTGGGGATGTTGGAGCCAGCTAGAACCATCTGTGTCCAGCATGGGACAGGCCCAGCCACTCCTCACAGTGACCCCTGCAGCCCCCGCTGCCAGCACCTGAGCGCTGACACCCCATACAACATAAGTTTTCATCAAATCTCCTATCTCAGTCAAGATAGATTCATAGAATTGTTTAGGTTGGGAGAGGCCTTTAAGATCATTGAGTCCAGCTGTTAACACTGCCAAATCCACCACTAAACCATGTCTTCCAGTGCCACATTTATATGTCTTTTCAATACCTTCAGGTATAGTGATTCAAACACTTCCTTGGATAGCTTGTTCCAATGCTTGCCAAAAACAAAACACAGTATTCAAGGTGCAGCCTCACCAGTGCAGAGTACCCGGGCACAATAACTTCCCTAGTCTTGCTAGGCACACTATGTCTGATACAAGTCATGATGCACACTGCTGACTCATATACATCCATCTGTCAACCAACATTCTCAGGTCCTTTTCCACCAGGCAGCTCTCCAGCCACTCTTCTCCAAGGCTGTAACATTGCATGGGGTTGTTGTGACCCAAGTGCAGGACCTGGCACTTAATCTTGTTGAACTTCAAGATCAGAGGTATGGAGTGGCTGTATCATTCAGGGACACCTGAATATATTGGTGACACTGCTTGAAGAGGCCTGTCCTCGTGGTATTTTGGTGGGGTTTGGCCATGACCTGGTACTCTGGATCATATCAAAAAGTGTGTCAGGACATGGCTTGGCATTGCTGGAGACCAAGAAGGAAGTACAGACCATACCACTCACTGAAGAGCACTCCAGCAGCCTTTACCACTATGTTTTCCTTGTCTAGGATGAGCCCACTCTTTACTCTACATGGAGAACCAGTTCCCCTGTTGGGGGGTAACCTGCTTCACAGCTATGAATCCTTTCTAGTCCTTTTCCACACATGCTAAGATTTTGCAGACCTGATGAAAAGTCCAGTCCTTTATACTGATATTCATGATTTATGAAGTATAAACAAAGTATGAAAGCATAGCAAAACCGTTGATAAAACACTAATTAGAAAAGCTTTTCTTCATTCCTTGAGCTAATCGATAGTATATTTTGCCACGTGTTATCACACTGCTGCAATATCTTCTTCCCTTCTATTTCTTCTTCTGTGCTCATTATCACCTGCATAAAGCTTTGTTTTAAACATTTAAATCTTTTAACACTAACTTTATTCTTGAAAGCATACTGAGTTGAAGCTTGACATCTTCTGAGATCTTCTCAGATGATAATTCACAGAGAAAGTGAGGTTTTATACTTGCAGTGGTAATGTAATGTGATGTAGAAGATATATTATTCTTACTAGATACTCAACATTGCATCATAAACATCTTGCATGCAGTTTACTGTACATCTTTGTTATAGGCAACATGCCAGTTGGAATAATATGACAGATATGTATGATATCTTTCCCTCATGCCTCAGCCCTTTGGTATTGTTTTTTTCTTATGTATTTATTCTCATTACAGTTAATATTTCAGATTCTAATATAGTACTAGGGATAGCCAGGCTATCAATGCAGTGTCATCTATGTATGATAATGTACAAAGAGAAAGGGGGTGATGGAGGGGAGAAGGAGGTGACAAAGTACAATAAAGGCATCCTTTACCACATCTTCTGAAAGACATTTGTGAAACTTGCATTTGTATAAGGAGATGCTATAACGTATTTTGTTTTGTTTTGTTTTGTTGTTTGTGGTTTGGTTTTTTTTGTTTGTTTGTTTTTTACTGTAGTTACAGGAATGCAGAGAAGAACTTTCACAATCTATCAAACATATGCTCCTATTCAGACTGCTCTGGCAATGACGAAACTGACGATGTCTCAGGAATTCTCCAGTGTACAGCTAATGTACTTGGTACGTATTTTTTAAAGGGAATTTGTTTCCTTTAGAAGGAAATTCTAGGTCTCTCTAGAGACTGAGGTCTCTCCCAGTTTGAAAGCCTGCCTGATCTGGCCCAGATTGTAGAAACTCTCTTTGCTTTTCCATTTGAAGTCTCAGTAGGATCCTAAAGTTGTAGACGAAAGAACAAAATATGGCATTTTGGTTCATAAGTTTCCTTTCAGCTGGTAATATACACTATAAACTGGTGACATCTTTATGGGAATATGCATTTAGAGAGACTTGATTCAACAGGAGGCACTACACTGAAATCTTTGTATGATAATAATATGATTTACCTTCTGTGTCAGGGTAATATGGTAAACTGATAATCTGCCCACGCAGTGGTCTGTACCACTATATCCTGCTGGCTTAAAATCCTTTTGTAGGTATACACATAGCGTCTCTGTCTTCTATCTCAAACTGTTAAATAGACTTGGTATGCTCTGTAAAACATCTAACATGTGCTTGTTGAGAGATGACTTTGTGTTTCACTAACATCCAAAATGCTTATTTCTTGGTGTCAGGTGCCTTATTCTGCAATATGGTAGGCATTGTCAGGGAGGTTATTGAGTACCTTTTAACTGTGGCTGGGATTAGATGTTACTTGTCACTTTGCATGTCACAGAGAGAATTTAGAACAAATTAATTTGTAAATATATCCAGTATTAGTTATAATTTTTTTTTTGGTCTGTTTTGTTTGCATTTTAAAATAATTGATTGTAATTCTCAGAAACAAATGCTGTGAGTTAAAAGGCAGGACTCATGCAAAGCAGGCTTCATGTTATTATGACTATATTATTATTAAAAAGACCAAATTAGACATTCAGTACTTATTTCACCATAATACAAAGTATGTGTTCTGTGAAATAGTTATGAATACATTTTCATCTTTGGAGTGCTTTTAAATCAACGTTTGTCCCGGTCCCTTAGCATGGCTGAGTAAAGTGTAGGCTGTTTTTTCAATGGTATCCTCACAATGCATATGTGTCAGGGTCATATCAGACTGTTGGGATCTCACTATAGGGATAATATCTAGACATACCTGTCTTGGACAATTATTAAAGTGGACTTTGTTGAAAATGTTTGAAGAGACTTACTCTTGGAAAAGGTCACCTTTTAAAGAATTAATTTGGGTTCCTAGCAAAAAAAAAATTCAATACTTCTTTCAGTACTTCTTTCCTTCTCCTTATCTGGGACAGGAATGTAATAGAATGTGCAGTAAAACCAACTTCTTCATTTTAATTGTAACTCCTATCACAACAGGTAAATAATTAATGAAGGATATGTAATTAATTCTCACATATGCAGTTATTTTTCTGGTTGAATAAGGATTAGTGAGAGCGGCATCTATGCAAGAAGGATATAACCATTGGGGTGTGTACCTAGAGCAATTGGCATTGCAGAGCCAAGAGCCAAGAATGAATCTGACTGTGATGAGGCTAGAGAAACCATTCAACCAAATCTGTCTCTCAGTTTATTTATATGAGCAGTAAAAGGGACTGTCTAGGGCTGGAAGAAAGTGTTTTCTTCAAGGTGCTTGGAGCAATGTCCTGTTCTCTCACCTTAGATAATGCAAACATCTTTCACCTCTCCTAACCCTCTATCTGCCTCTAAAATAGCCATTTGGCATTCCTTATTCATCAGAAGACATCAAATGCTGAGATCATTAGTAAGATTGGAATACTGTGAGCAGATGCTTTGCATTCTGGTCCTGGTGCTTACACTGCTCACAGGAAAATGCTGACTGCAAGATGTACACTTACCTTGTGCATGTGATTTATCATGTATGAATACTGGAATTTTCCTCCTGTCAAGTCATCATTAAAGCGTGACACCATCATACTTGCAATAGAAGGACCTGACTCTCCTCTTCTCCTCCCTGAGTTGACCCTGCTACAAGTCTAGACATTAACAGAACTCTTCCTGCTTTAATTCACTGTAATTAAGGGAGTTAAGTGCATCGTTCTCATGTGCTGTAAACTATGTCTGATACTAGATCAATGGCACAGCTTTCCTTTGCAGTGACAGCTTCTGAGGCTGAAATATTAATTTTGTATCCTTTCCAAAATAGCCCAGAGACCTTTATGATGGGGTCTTCTTTCTTTAATTAGTGCATTCACACTTTTACAGCATCCTTCATAATCATATAGAATAATCTAGATTGAAAAAGATCTTTAAGATTATCAAGTCCAAGCGGTAACCCAGCACTGCCAAGTCCACCTCTAAACCATGCACCTAATTGCAACATCTACATGTCTTCTAAATACTTCAATGATGGTAACTCCACCACCTCCCTGGGCAGTCTGTTCCACAGCTTTACAAATGTTTGATGAAATTTTTCTTAATATCCAATCTACATCTCCCTTGGGTAAACTGAGTCTGTTTCCTCTTGTCCTATTACTTGCTACTTGGGAGAAGAGACCAACCCACACCTCAATACAACCTCCTTTCAGGTAGTTGTAGAGAGTGCTTACCTGAGCCTCCTTTTCTCCAGCCTAAACAAAACCAGTTCCCTCAGCTGCTTCTTTTTAAGACTTGTTCTCTAGACCCTTCACCAGCTTCATTGCTCTTTTTTGGCCACACTCCAGCACCTCAGAGTCATTGTAGTGAGGGGCTCAAAATTGAGCACAGTATTCGAGGTGCAGCTTCACCAGTGCTGAGTAGAGGACATGATCACTTCCCTTAGCCCTATCATCCAAAGGAAAACCAAGAAACAATATACTGGAAGTTGGGAAGAGAAATCCTGACTTCTAAAGGGAGCCTTTATAAAGTTTATAGTTGGAAAGAAAGTATTTCAAAGAATAAGTGCTGGTATTTTTTATCCTGTTGACACAGTGCTTTTAGCAGAGCAGGCTGGTGGTGTTAGTTTGAATTTACTTTAGAAATAATGATAAGAAAGAGAATACTATGGTGAAGTATATTATGTGGATGATTACCACATTTCTTTAGTAGGTGACTATACATTTCTACTGAATTATGTTAGAAAGATTTTATTTGATTTCTTATTTGACCTTGTCAAGTTATTAATTTGGTGCCTCAATTTCCCATCTGTATAATGGAGATAACAATTTTTTTTAATCCTTTAAACCATATGTTAGTGCTATTCAGATTTTAACCTTCTCAAAGCAAAGATCTTTTCAATTGATTTGTTCATTCAACATTTTGAGCAATGTCAGCCAAATCTTGTCTGGGACTGCTTTTATCCACATAATTTAAAATAATTTGATTACAAATAAGATTAGAGTATGTATTTTGACTTAATTGCAGCTGCTTAGAATAAAGCATTAATAAAATCTTAAAGACATGGAAGAAATGATGTCTTTGTAAGCCTATTTGTATATTAGACTGCAAAATCTAAATTCTGTATACTGCAGCATCATGCTATATGTTCACTGCGTAAGTAACACCTGCACTACCTTGGGCACACAACCTGAAAGTACAAATTTTCTTGTATTAGACAGTTGTTTCAGCAAGGAGGGGTGGAGAAATCATTGCACATATATGACTTATTGCTTCAAATACAGAAAATTATTCTCTTCCATTTTTTCATTCAATTCTTTTCCATATGTTCTAAAAATTTTCTTAAAATGTTAATACAATTACCAGATTTTCCTTAAAAAATGCACAGCATACATCAATGGCTGCTACGTCAGCTCTACGTGTGGACTCAAATGTTTTGCAAGAATTTTTCCTGTTAGACGTTCTTAACTTACGTGTTAATGATAGTTCTTGTCCTTTTGATTTTGCTTCTGAGAGTGGTGTAATTGTTTTACTTCTCTATCATTTTGAAGTGAATATCTTTTGGAACAGCTTCCTTTGGGATATCTTTTAATTCCAAGGCTGATATGGCATGGTGATGAGGATTCCTGCATCCCCTGGTGATATGTTATATGGAGTCCCAGCCCAGAGCCATGTCCCATCAGGAAGATAAATCATGTTTCTGTATTCAGCCTGCCCAAGACACAGAGGAGTAGGTGGAATCCATTGTTGGTGTAGGGTTTTAGAGAGCTCTCGTTCTGGGTGACATTTTCCTGTCACCACTAAAATAAGGTATGTGCTGTAGGATGCTTTATATAGAGCAATATATATGTTCCTAGGCATTTCCTTCATTTAGTGAAAAGGACATAATTCGATGGAAGTAATTTGTTGTCTATACATTTACAAAGTTGAACATTTGTTTCCTTTATGAAACTAAAATATCTGAGCTCTTATGCCTACTCTGTAGTTAACAAGGAATCATTAGGATCATTCTGCTAACTATTAAATAATACACATCAATCCTGAGAAATGCTACATTTGAAGAGGCAAGAAATATGATGGGACAGGTTTTGGCCTACTGTGGGATTAGACCAGGAGATGCAATTGGAAAAGATGGATGAGGGTTTGGCACACTAACTGCTCGGCAGGTGTGTAAGAACTGTAAATGCTTATATATTGAAAGTACATTACTATCACTTTCTGCTTCCTTTGAGCTAAGAACAACAGATAGTCATTAGAATGTAACTAATTTAGGATATATCACTGGATTTATAATTAAAGTTGTTGGTTTACAAATTACATAAAAGGAAATGTTACATGGCCCAGAGGACTGCTGATACTAATGGATTTTAATAGTACTTGGAATTCTATCCAGGGTGAGTCTAAGCTTATACACAGAGGACTCCTGTTATTCAGCAGATGTTACAGCACACTGGAAATACAAAAGTAATCTAAACAAAAATAACATAATTAATGTAATTTTAAAAACTGTGGTGAATACAACTAAATTAACAAAGGATGTTTAAAGGATTACTACTCACCAAGATGTGGTAATTAGAATTATATTTCTAAGCATCATTTTTCAGAGGAGGCCCTTACTTTAACAAGGAAAGAAAACACTTTGTTAAACCTGGATAAACCAAGTAGTATAGGTGAACAAATGAGAGAAATTATTTTTAACAATAATTCTCATTTTTATTTTACGAAATCTTGAAAGATATGCAGGACCTGTATGGAACTGTAAGACAACTGCAGTGCAGATTTTACAGCTGTGTCAAAACTATATGTAAATGCATAAAATATTACTTTATTTATATAAAAAACACTAAAAAGGGTAATATAAAAATATTTTCTCAGGATGATATAAACTGACCATCATAAGGAAGTAGGTGAAAGTCCATGATGCAGTAATTTAGATATTGGTACTAGACTAACTTACAAGACAAATGTACCTTTAGCATTTGCCTGTACACTTCAAAACCTTTTTATTAAGAGAATAGATGTTTCTTTGCCTACCATCTTAAATTATCCTTTGGTATACTAAAGTGCTACCTGACTTTCTGTCCAAAAAGTTATTTAAGGAAAAGATCTTATTCACACCAAAAAAAATATAATCCAAAAACATTTAAGAGATGTTTTTATAATTGAAGGTGGCAAATAAATTTTCTATCCACAGTATGAGTTCTGCCATTGCATATTGAATTGTTCCAGACTCATATTTGACATTTACAAATTCTTAATGAATATCCCAGATAAAAAGATTTTTTTTTTTTTGCCAAAGTAATCATATGCTGTCCACTCTTTAACCTTTGTCTCCATAATTTATTTTAAGGAAGGGTGTCTTGTAACTGCTTCTGCATGCTCTTTAAGTTAATGGATTACTTTGACATTTATACCACATAATTAATCTTCTATTTGTTTCTGAAGAGCCTATGATTTTTAAATTCTTTTAGGGGCATCTAATTTATCTACCTAGTAATATACAGAATACTTAGAATTACTGTGTAAGTTCCTTGATGTTTTGTAGTGGGATTCCAGTTTACAGGAACTGCTGAAAATAAAATGAAGAATGACCTTTTATGAGCATGTTATTACATAATGAAGTAATATATTTCTACTCGAGTTCAGTGAAATACTTAATTTGTACTTTGAGCCTATGCTTTAAGACTTTCACAGATTCATAGATATTAGGGGTTGGAAAGGACCTAGATGATCATCTAGTCCAACCCCCCTGCCTGAACAGGATCACCTAGACCAAGTCACCCAGGAACAGATCCAGGCGGGTCTT
>JAOEGS010018736.1:73647-91054 GCA_025447755.1 Corythornis vintsioides
AGGTCTTGAGTATCTCCAGAGAAGGAGACTCCACAACCTCCCTGGGCAGCCTGTTCCAGAGCTCTGTCACCCTCACTGGGAAAAAATTTTTCCTTGTGTTGACCCTATACCTCTGGTGCTCCAACTTGCTCCTATTGCTTCTTGTCCTGTCACTGGATGACATTGAGAAGAGTCTGGGTCCATCCTCTCTACACTCACCTTTAAAATATTTGTAGACATTGATGTGGTCCCCCCTCAGTCAGCCTGGGGTGTCTGTACTATGTCAATAGCAGACATAGAGCAGGGGAGTTGAAGGACTGTACATTAATACAGCAAATTTAGCACTGTAATAGTAGTGTTCTCAACATACCGCTATAAAAGTGCATTATCAACCTCTTTATAAAATAATACATTGTATTCCAGTGTTGATATATGAAAGAAAGGATAGGAAATTCGTAACTTCTGTGTTAGGAACTGAGCCTGGATGATAGAAAGTGTGTGATGCTCATAGAGCTTGCCAAAGACAGGCTGTTCCTGGAATTAGCTGCTTAATGAGAGTAATCACACAGCAGCATGTAACATTTGCTGATCTAACTGAAAAATATGGCCTATTGCTCATGTAGGTGTAGAGCAGTCAAAATGAAGACAAAGAGAGGGAAATCACTTTGCTGTTGCATCCTATAGCCAAAACAAATTAATCAGTTTGTACTCAGTATGACAGGTTCAACAAAGAATATCCAGTGGAAAGATATGGCCAGAATTCATCTGATATAATTTTTGCAAGTCTGCTGTGCTGCATCAGGAAAGTGATATTTCTGTTCTTGTTGGGCCAAATATTATAAAGTGTAAGTTAAAGTATTTACAACCTGAATCTCATTTCACTCTGATAGTATTGATATACCTGATCAGCCTGTATGTAGAGAGAGATATGCTTCCAAGTAATTCAACCATACCACCTTTTTTTGACGATAATTGCTGAAGCAGAACTCTTTCCATTAGATTATATATAGTGCCCCATACAGACTACTTAGCCTGAGAGAATGCTGACATGTCACATTTATTTTTATTCCAACATTAAAACTATAAATTGTTTTTTCAAAATTTTGAGACAGACATAAATTTTATAGTATTTTCAGTAAGATTGAAAGTGTTTGTTTCAGTAATGATAAAGCCATTCATTTTGTATTTTACTTATGAGGGAATTGAAGAATTTTGAGTTTGAGTCCATATGGATTCACATTTTGTTTTATCCTTTCGTTTAAATAATGTATTCCCATGAAATATTTTGCTTTCCTTGAATAATCATTTCCTGGCACAAAGAAATATTTGCCAGGACATTTTTGACAACCTACTGTCACTGTTTTCTCCAATTATTAAAGATACATCTATCGGTCTTATCTCAGGGGGGCACTATAATTTGAGGGTGATTAAAGAGCTTGATACAGTTGATACAGATAGAAATTGTCACCAAATATGAAAAAAAAAAAAAAGTTTAAAATATATTTCTCATATATGTTGCCAGATTTTAGTTCTCACTTCAGAATAATTAAGTTACAGGTTGCACTATTCAACGTCAACACTAGAGATATTTTTGGAAGATTTTTTTATTTTACAAAATAAAATATTTGGAACAATCTTGCATCTCTAAAATTTAAACATTTTTATGTGATCTGATTTTAATACAAAATCTCAAATTTTAACTTGTGTAACAAGAATGCCCTATTAAAACAGGTTAAATGTTTACACACTGTGAGACACAGATGCTGTTGTCTTGTCTTAAAGTATGAATCCAAGTGAGTTCTCCGGCTCTTCATTATTTACACACATGAAACTTGTGAGATTAGACTGAGTTCTGCAGGATTCAGCCTTCTGGTGACCTCAAGTGATCAAGACAGCTCTAGGCTTATGGAATCTGATATCTGGAAAGCTTTCGCAGAACAAGCTTTGATTTAATTTTTCTTTTCACTTCAATTTTCAATGGCTTTTGTGAAATATGAGCATTAAGATGCTGTGAAAACATGCAATAAGCAGAGACAGTACATTTTATATATAGTCATTAATGTTCAAATAGTTTATAATTTCATATCATAGAGAAGAAGCTGCGGTGGATTTCTCTGCGTAGCAAATTTGGCTGTCTAGACATTTATTTCACTAGGGCAGGATTTTTACTCTGGAGACTTAACTGTAATTGAAGTGCCTTGGTAAACTGTGGTTACTTAACATATTTTAGTTGGGTTATTGTGTGTGAAATACAAAAGTGTTTTAGATTGACTGAGGGGCCATCAGTCAAAGCAGAAAGGAGAGGAAGAGCATTTAATTCATACATTTTTTCACAAGTCACTAATATATAAAAGTTAGTTTTTGTAAGCAAAGCCTTCTTTTCTTGCCTGTTGAGCAAAGGGTCTTAATTCCTTTCACAAATGTGTGGGAAGAAGTTGGGGAAAATGTCTACTTACAGTGTTAAATGATGACTGACAAACCACATATGTCATCAAAGAGTTGTTTATGCCAAAGTGTTTCCATTTATAGTAATAAACTGATGAAATATATACTTGGTAGAATATGTTAGTGGGTAAAACCTAGAATCTTTTGTTTGCTCCATTAAAAGATTAATGTATTTTGATAATTTGAAAAGGGAGGGGTTTTCTATTCATTTGTGACCTCTGTCCTAGAGTGTGCTGCTGTCAAAAACGGACTGCTCTTAACTTCATATGACTTCATATTAGGCCTTTTCACTGATACAGTTCAGGAGCATCCCTCCCAGAGAGCCATGAATTTTTAAGCAGGTGCAAAATGTCTTTAAAGAAAAGGTAACATACAGTCATGAGAGAATTGTCTTAACAGAGAAATTGGCAGTCATCGGTCTGCTTTTCTGTGCCATTTTCTCTTACCTTAAACTGTGTAATCATCTTCATTTTCTCACATTTCCTTGGTGAAGACAAGTATAGTTTCTCCTTTTAAAGAAATCAACTGCTCTGTGAATAATTCCATTGATTTAAATGAAAATACTCTTGCAGTGTGATTAAGAACTGCTAAGTACTACTGTACCTTTTTTTTGGGGGGGGGGGGGGGGGGGGATGTAATTATTCTTCTGAAAGAATACTGTGGAAGAATAGATTTTTGGGAGAATTTGCTTGTTTTTTCTTATTTTAACTTTATAAATAAATAATATGAGCAAACATAAGATGCTGAGGTCCTATGTTTGATATTAACCATATTAACCAGTGTCATTTTGAGGATTAGACTTTTAATTCATAGAATCATTTCCTTGGTAATTCAGTAGTAGTAGTAGTAGTAGTAGTAGTAGTATTTAGTATTCCATAAAGTCACAGTATCACAGAATCATTTGGCTAGAGACCTTTAAGATCATCAAGTCCAACCATTAACCCTTACACTGCCAGGGTCCCTAAACCCTGTCCCCCAGTACATCTACACGGTATTTAAACACTTCCAGGGATGGGGTCTCAACCACCTCCCTGGGCAGCCCATTCCAATGCCTAACCACTCTCCTGTAAAGAATTTTTTCCTGGTATCTAACCTAAGTTTCCCTTGGCACACTTGAAGCCATTCCCCTTTGTGCTGTTATTTTTAACTTTGGAGAAGAAGTCGACCCCCACCTCCCTACAACTTCCCTTCAGGTAGTTGTAGAGAGCAATAAGGTCCCCCTGAGCCTCCTCTTCTCCAGACTAAACAATCCCAGCTCCCTCAGCCTTTCCTCATAGGAGAAACTCTCCAGACCCTTCACCAGCTTTGTTGCCCTTCTCTGAACTCACTCCAGTACCTCAATATCCTTCTTGTAGTGAGGGACCAAAACTGGTCACAGTACTCAAGGTGAGACTTCATCAGTGCCAAGTACAGGGGTACAATCACCTCCCTGCTGCTGTTTGCCATACTGTTCTTGATACATGCCAGGATGATGTTGGCCTTCTTAGCTACTTGGGCACACTGATGGCTCATAATCAGTCGGCCATCTACCAGCACCCCCAAGTCCTTCTCTGAAGTGCAGCTTTCCAGCCACTTCTCCCCAAGCCTGTAACACTGCAGGGGGTTGTTATGACCCAAATGCAAGACCCTGCACTTGGTCTTGTTGAACCTCATGCAGTTGGTTTCATCCCGTCGCTCCAGCCTGTCTAGATCCCTCTGCAGAGCCTCCCAACCCTCAGGCAGATCGACATACCCACCCAGTTTAGTGTCATCTGCAAACTTGCTAAGGATGGACTCCATCCCCTCATCAAGGTCATTATAAAGATGTTGAAGAGTACTGATCCCATCACTGAGCCTTGGAGAACACCAGTAGTGACTGGCCACCAACTGGATTCAGCTCCATTCACCACCACTCACTGGACCTGGCCATCTAGCCAGTTCTGGATCCAGCGAAGTGCATACCCATCCAAGCCATAGGCAGCCAGTTTCTGCAGGAGAATGTTATGGGGAAAAAAAGTGGTCTATATACTCTTAATATTTTAGCAAGACATTATGAAAAATAATAAAATTACATAAATTAAACATTCTGTAGGCCATGTCTAGCCAAATATTGGAAGTTATAATTGAAAACTAGAAAAAGTTGGGGGTTTTTTTGGTGTTGAACAGAAGATGAGTTTTCCAGTATAAATGTGTAGGGAAAATCCACATATTACAGTGTAATAACATACTATAGCAATATTTGGTATTGGTGCAAATTTTTTTAAGACAAAACTATATATTACTAGAGTCAACATTAACCTCACTGTTTATTGAATCCAAGTAGATCATGACTTGTGCTTAAACACATGTGTATTTCTCAGTGTATCACCTAGCCTGGGTATGTCTGGAAAATTTGTCAAAACCCCTTCCTTTCTAGTCCACTGCCTTTGCAAATATAGCACACAGCTTCCTATTTCTATCAGAGAGCACAAAGGACTCTTATCTGAGTTTAAGTGCCTTTGTTGAGATGTGCTATGAAATGAGGTTGCTGAATGTGGACCAGGAGTATAATCATTGACTTGCTCTGAGCAGGGACAGGATCACTTTACAGAATCACAGAACATTAGGGGTTGAAAGGGACATAGAAGATCATCTAGTCCAACCCCCCCTGTCAGTGCAGGATCACCTAGACCAAGTCATAAAGAAACTTCCCTGACTGGGAATCGAACCAGGGTCCCGGCATTGAGAGCGCCAAATCCTAACCACTAGACCAGACTTGCCTTCCAGACAAATTCCTTTCCAATTTTGCATGCACATAGATCCAAAAATGATCATCTCATAACTTTTTGATGGGGTTTTTTTGTTTGGTTTTTTGTTTTGTTGTTGTTTGTTTTGTTGATTTTTTTTGTGTGTCTGTTTATGTGTGTGTTTGTTGTTTTGTTTTGTTTTGTTTTGTTTTGTTTTCAGGGTGGAGTGGGTGTGTGTATGGGGGGGTGTTGTTGGGGTTTTTTATGATTATGACAAAATACTACAGGAACTGTTTAAAAACTTCCTAGTCAATAGTGTTGGGGACTCATCAGTCATGAATGAGAAGGAGAGTGCTTCTGACTCTTCCAAAGGGAAATTATATGCAAAGCATGAGACCCAAAAGGCATATTTTCTTAAAATGGACTTTTAAAATTGGGATTTTAGGCTTAAAGCCTTTAATACTCAATTACAGGAGTCAAAATGCTGTAAATTGGGGAGCTCATTAAGTTCTCTGCCCTTTAGGGAATTCACAGCTCCGGATTAGCTGCAGGTCAGTATTTGAATAATTTAGTTGAAGTTGGTCCTGTTGATTATGTGTGTACAGACAGCTTTTCATTAGCTCCACTCAGTCTCAGTTTCTTATGGGAGAGACTGCCCTTATCTAAAAGTAGGGTAGCTGTGTTAGTATCATGATGTTCCTGAGAAAATATTTTCTGCTTCTCGGTAGGGTGCTTCAGGAGAATCAGAGCACTGTGCTAGGGCAGTCCTGTTTTTTCAGGGGCTGGGCTTGTTCATAATCTACTGACCCACAGCAATTACTGTGCAGCTGTGCAAACTTCCCCTGATTTATCTGAAGACAGAATTCTGCAAGCTGAGTGGGGAGCTTCCTAACGCAGAAGTTCTCAGCACTTTTAGAATTATCACATCCCTTGTAACAGCTGGGCCTTCCATTTGTATTCACACTCACACTTGCCTCATCCCAACAACCTCCCTCCAGGCTGTGCTGGTCCCTGGACAGTAGTGCTGAGCAGCTAAGACCTTGGAGGTAACTTCATATTTCTCTCTTGTTGTCAGCCTGGGTCACTGAAGCAGTTTGCTTTAACTGCTTTCTTAAAATTGTCAAGGCAACAGAGACATCGATTTGGTTCTAAAATACCACCATCCACCATTTTTAAATTGTCTTTGTTTTCAAGGAAAAAATATATTATTTGTAGTGAAGAAAATGGAAGATAAAAGGGTATTTTAAACACATTGTGTTTTACTGGTACATGTCAAATATGGTACCTAATAAGTTAGAGATGAACAGTCTTCTAATGCTGTTATGTCTTGTGTTGAACACATTCAACCTTTTTAAGAAAAACACAGAAAAATTAATTTTAAAAGCCTGGTACAGTTCCCACTAAAACCTACTGGATACATTTACAATTATTTCAGTGAGAGGTAGAATGGCTCCTTCTAATTATATCTAACTTAGGAATGATTGCATTGGGAAAAGAGGAAATTTCTACTCCTGGTGTTCTGAAAATTTAAACTACACAAGAGAGCAGAATTTATTAATCTCAATATCAAATTCTAATGGTAGAGTCTTTTATCAAAGCTTCAAAAGTACTTGATATATGGGGTAATAAATAGAAAAACAAAGTAAAATACAAAGAGAAGACTACTTCTAATCAGTTTCCTTGTTGTGGTGCTGGCATGAATTTGCAGCAGATTCATATACTTAAGATTAAATAAGGAAAGAGTTGGAGCCTCTAAATCCTAAAGGAGAATAATGTCTGCAATCTAGTTAGTGCATGGGCTACGAGATCATTTAATCACAGGAATTTTACGATACCTAGGTTGGTGATGAAATGTCACATCTCCTAATGGTTGCTATATATATCTGTTCTGAACAGATCAAAGGGAAATGTTGCTTCTGCCACTTTTTGCCTGCTGCTCTCATGAATAAACATATATTCTCATTTAACCATTTCAGTGCATTTTGATAAACCAATTTTCACAAAGGAACAAACTAACCTGGATCCAAAACCAAACCAAACCCAACAACCACAAAAACCCAGCAACAAAAGGAAGGTCTAGGTGTAATACAGCAAGATTAATTTTCATCTATAAGAAACACTGAGCCCATCGTTAAGCGTCTTTCAATAAGGTACTATTCCTGTTGCATAACTCAACAGTTATTAATTTTTTTTTTAATTATTGAAAACAAATTGAAAGATCTTTGATGCTGGGTTTGAGTAATGTAAGCAGTAGATAAAAATAAAATTACATGTTCCTTCTAAAACAACAAAATGTCACAACTTAAAGGCAATTTTAAATTATTGATTGTTTATAATATTTTATATTAGACTTCTCATGAAAAGATTTCTCTGCATAGCAGATGCTATGATTTTTTGTAAATTTGGTCTTGTGGAATGTGATGAATGTTACCTTGCTCTGAGTGCTGGTAATTATGCTTCTTTCTAAAATAATTAAAAAAAAAAAAAAAAAAAAGAAGAGAGACAAGGTTTCAATTAAGTGTTCTGGTACAAAAAGGTACTTAATTGTATGGGATTTCCTGATTGTAATTCAGCATGTTCAGAGCTGTCTGTAAAAGCTCACATGATAAGGAACAGTCTGGGTACTGTTAAAACAAGTGACAAGCCAGAGACTCTACCTTTTGTGTGTTGAGCTTTTCCCCATGAACAGTCATCTAGCTGGGGACCAAGCTGTGGTACAGACCCTTGGACCTGCTTTTGGGGCAGAAACTGTGGGCTCTTCACTTTCTCACTGTGAATCAAGAATTCAAATCACAGTTTCATTTTTTTCACAGATTCTTTTTTCACAGATTTCTCTGCCCGCACTCCATCAAAAACAAAGTAGGTTGCTTTGAGGCTCATAACTTTACTACAGAATTTAGCAGATTTTCATTTGACTAACTACATGGTAAGAGTTGTGCACAGAGGAAACTTTTGGTATAACTATTATAAATGATAAGTGATAATGCATATGAATGTTCTTAATATGTAAGCAAGTGCAGAAAAAGACATAACAAGTATTGTATTAGGGACTATACCTATTAATTTGGCATAATTATTTCAGGTAACTTAATTCTAACAAGTATGATTTTTACATCTGTGAATTTGGCAAACTGAATGCACACTTGTGTCACCCTTCACCTCACTGTCTTGTCAAGCTAATGGAGATAACTGAAAAAGCAACTTTTCAGAAAGCTTTAATGACTTTCTCGAATTTGCACTCATGTCTTCTCATTTTCTATTGCTTTTTTTAAAATGGTAATAAAAATGCAACAAAGATGGTCTGTTTCTTTTTCCCAAGAAAGACTAAGTAGTGTTAAACGTACATTCACTGGAAATTGTAAGTGTAATTGTCTTCCATTTGTCTTTCATAAACACAGGGAAAAAATATTAAGTATGAGAAGTTTCTCTTATACTTTGTTTTGTTGTAATCAAACTAGGGTGGGGTTGTAAGTACAAAAAATGCATTTTGCATTGGTTAAAATGCAGAATTAATACCAGAATACGTGTGGCTTGGGTCCTCTTGTTCAGAGCACCACTGTTTACTTCTACCACTGTTCTCACAGTTCTGGTCAAGCAGCAGGGCTTCTGGTTTTAATTTTTCCCAAAAAGGCTCTGGCTGATTCAAAGTTACATGAAAAAATGCTGAAATATCCCATAAGCTGGAATGTCCCCAGAATCTGCAGTTTCTCAGAGCTGTTCATCCTCCTGTCAATTTTGAACTTTATGTTGAGAATGTAAATCTTACTCAGAAGTTACATGAGGCTCCTACAGTTTTTAACTTAAGGTGTTGTGCACTGGTGTCAGAGCAGAAATCCTAGTTTCTAAACCTCACTATCCATGAAGAGCCAAGCCAGCTCCATGCAATTGCCAGAAGCACTCTAATCAGAGCATTGAAAGATAGAAGGCTAAAAAAACCCCAGTATTTCCCTGAAAACTGTTTTCAATGCACTGCTCCTGACCAATACATAGAGATTTTTCTAATCCTGATATTTAAGATTTGAGGCTGTGTATTTTTTGGAATAAGGTGGGTAGCTGTGTAACTGCATAGAGTATCCTGGCTTTTAATATAGCAACAGAGAGAAGTTTGTCAATACCTAAATATCTACCACTCTAATTGAAGTGTGTGAGACCCAAAAAACAGTCTTAAGGGATTAAATAAATTTTGCAGTGCAAGGAAAACCATGGAATCATAGAGTATCTTGAGTTGGAAGGGACCCATTATGATAATCAAGTTCAACTCTCTGCCTAAAGAGGACTACCTAAAACTAAACCATATGGCTAAGAATATTGTCCTTTTGCTCCTTGGACTCCGACAGACATTTTAGATAAAATATTTCCTGAGTTGCTGTCAGGGTACACCAAGGACCAAGGCTCCTTGCATGCTGGGAACTGTGGGGGTCCCAAAGGCGGATGGGCAGGAACTGACAGCCAGGGCCTGTCCCAGCTGCCCAAGTCAGGCAGAAGCCCCAGCAGTGGGCATTGGGTCCTCCCTGGCATATGGCTGGGAAAGGCTGAGATGCATCTGGGCCTTGGGCCATGGATGGCCCGAGACCAAGAAGACCTGTGGCCATGTAGGGCAGGTCTGTATGAACTAGAGATGAACCCTACTGCTGTGAGAGCTGGAGATCAGCCCTACTGCAGCATTGCTGAGGCAGTGACTGACTGCCTCAGGGCACTGGCACAGGGTCCTGGGATGTGAGCAGGGATGAGGGAGCTCCAGGGAACTAGGTAGGCACAATCAGGCCACCTTCAGGACCCTGACAGATAATTTTTAAATGTATCAAGGTTCATGAAAAGAAATCCAATCTTATTACAGAGTGTTAACTTTAAAAGTTATTTTGAAATTATCTTGGAAACACTGGTGAGATCCTTCCTCTTGTTTTAGCAACTGCCTTTTGTTCCTCTGTGCCATGAAGCCTGTCACCAGCACTTCATCGTCCTGCTTGGCATGTCTGCCTGTCTGTTGGGTTCACCCACTCCTCTGCTTGGAAGCATCTGACTCAGGCACATACAAGGTTGAGTTATGCCATTTTGCTACCTTGTGAAGAAGTGGATTCCTTAGAGGGAATAATTTTCTTATTAGTTTTCTGCCTCAGGGCTACATTTATCTTGGACATATCCAAGGAGTACTTTGAAGTACCATCCTAAAAGCAATTTCTGTGTCTTGAATCAAGAATGGAGAAATTGTAAATTGTCATGATCTTTTCAGGTGTGATCCACTCTTCCCTTTTGTTAATCTAGTTGCTTTGAAAGACTAATGTGGAAAGGATAGAGCCATGTCCTTCACCTCTTCCCCTTTCACATTTACAGATGGCTCCGAGCTTTGATTTGCCATGCATACCTATGCATCCTATGGAGGAGGTCCTATCTAACCCTAATTTATTTGCTTTTAATCTGTTCTTGTGATATCAAGCAATCTCTTTGGAGGTGTAGTTTTACAACTGAAGGACTTCAAAAATGTTCTCATTATCATTCTCTCTTTTTTATGTTATAAAATGGAAAGTTTTCCCACCAAAGTTTTAGATTTCCTAAATGGGGGTTCCATGCAATGTTCATGTTGCCATTCTATGTGAGGTTATCTGTGATGGATAGAAAATGTTAAATTTGGTCACTTTGATCTGGAGACTGTTGCACATTAAGCAAAACTCCTGGGATTTCTATAAATAACCAGAAATTTGTAACAGCCACTGTGCTGCTCTGTGGAATAATGTTCTTTTGAGAGTGCATTGAGCTGGAAATTAAAACTTGTAAACAAATGCTAGGAGTTATAATTTTGTGAGAACCTGGGCACATCCTGTGTTGTGCTGAGAAAACACTGACTTTATTCAGTTGCATTAAACATCCATTACAAAAAAACCAAAATAATTTCTTTGGTGACAATATATATTCCTCTTAGCTTTTTCAATAAAACATAGGTGTAATTGAGGCTGGTGTTTTGTTATTATTTTTTATTTAATTTAGGTTATTTTTTATTTGTCTACAGATAAGATAATGACTCAGGACTTAAGCTGCATATATTTTTTCTTATATGCATAAGTCTTTCTCCATGGTTAGTTCTTCTGGTTATGGCTCTGACTTACCCACTCTACAAGCAAGAAATGGAATACTGAAGAGTTTGTAATGGCTGTTTCTTTTTCTTTGAAGTCAGAGTCATGTTCTGCCTTTGTCAGTGGTCAGTCAGCCACAGAGCAGAGTTAACTTTATGGAAATGTCAATTTTTTGTTTAATAATTGAATTCAGGTTTGGAGCACTGAAAATAGAAATCTGTTAGACCAGTAGAGGACTTGTACTTCTCTCAATGTACTTTTGTAATGGCATTAAGCTATCCTTAAATACACAGAAATATCTTTTTTGCAATGAAGTAAATTTATTCTGGTAGAGGGTAGACTCATCTGACCAATGTAAGCATCTATGTCCAAGCCTTGCTCTCCCTTTACAACACAGAAATGTAATAGTTCTACACATGGGATATGACTCATTCAACCAACCATGACTTAGATGTCTCACATAGATGACAGGAATTTTATTCTAGAAGGACATATTTCTGTTGCTGCCTGTAAAAAGAAGAGTGATTACTTTAGTTGTAAACTGAATGAAGCAAAGAGTTTCACACTTGCACTACATTAATTATCCCAGAAATAAGCTGTGTAGGTTTTGTTTGAAGATCAAATTATATCCTCCTATCTCTTTCCTTCCTGTTCTCACATAGATTTCTGTTAAGTCATTGATTCATTCTTCTGTTTCCCAGCAAGACTGATCATTCTTCACAGGTCTTAAAAATCTCCAGTAATGAAGAGTTCAGCTCCTCACCACTTGATGTTTCCATTCTCACTGTCCTTAGGAAGAGAAGACTATCCCACATGAAATTTTTTTTCTTAATTTCTTAATTTTTTTTCTTATTTCTTCTGAACTCCACTGTCACAGAAGGATGAGGTTGGAAGGGGCCACTGCAGGTTACCTGGTTCAATCCCCTGCTCAAGTGGGGCTACCTAGATCCAATTGCCCACAAATGTGGCCAGACAGCTTTTAAATGTCTACAAGGATAATCACACCACAGTCTTCCTTGGCAACCTACAACAGTGCTTGGTTATCCTCTGTAAAAAAGGTGTTTCCCAGCGTTTAGAGGGAACCTTATGTGTGCCACATTGTGGCCATTGCCTCTTGTCTTGATTCTGGGAACCACTGAAAAGACCCTTCATCATCTTTTGACCCTTCCTTTGGGTATTTATGTACATTGATAAGATCCTCCTGAGCCTTCTCATCTCTAGACTGAACAGTCCTAACTTTCTCAGGTTTTCCTTATAGGGGAGGTACCCCAATCCCTTAATCATCCTTTTTTGCCTTTTGATGGATACTGTCCAGTGTGTCCACATCTTTCTTGTACCGATGAGCCCAGCACTGGACATAGTACTCCAGGTGGGACCTGACCAGTGCTGAGCAGAGGGGAAGGATCACCTGCCTTGACTTGCAGGACCACCCCACCTAATAGAGTCCAGAGTACTGTTAGCCATTGACACAAGGGCCTATTGCTGGCTCATGTTCAACTTGGTGTCCACCAGGATCTCCAGTTCCTGTTATGCAAATCTTTTCCCACTGGATTTGTAGAACAGTCTGTCCTCAATGCATCAGCTCTTAATGTGCTTGAGAAGTTTCACTTCTGCCTTCCATCCCTCTGAGATTTTTCTTTTTTTTTTTTTTTTTTTTAAGTAAACCACCACTTCACACTTTCTGATCATATTATCTAGACCTTTCTTAATATTAATTACTCTTCACCAGACTCTGTAATTTATCCATCTCTTTGTTATACCAAACAGGAAGAGATTTTCTCATCTGGGGCCTGAATACTGGTGATCAGAGCATAAAGATTACTTCCTGTGTTTTGCAAGCTATATTCTTGTTTACATAGTCCAATAAAGTGTTTTCTTTCTTAATGACAGCATAACTTCTTGGCTTACATCCATCTGTTCCACTCCGTAGACTCTGGGCCATCTTCTTAGGAACTGTTATCATGCCTGTATGTTTTGCTTTTGATCATTTATGCATAAGCATATTCATTTGCCTTGTTTTAAATTAGGTTTTTAGTCCATTTCTCCAATTTTCTTTGATTAGAGAAAAACTGAGTTTTGTTTTGTGTTTTTTTCTTATTTGGTTGGAGTTTTTTTGGTTTATTTTTTGTTGCTGTTTTTAATTTTAGTGTTGTCCATCATACTTGCAGCCCTTCTTCTAGATGTGTCACCGGGAAACATAACAAGCAGAGTCATTACATTTTTTTTCTGGAAGTGTCTGCTCTCACAAAAATCTCCTAAGCTCCTAACCAATAAAATACTTTGTAATGTCCTGCTGAAAATGTTGATGAGACCCTGCCATGTATCCTATAGGACATTCAGAGAAGTGAATCCAGATGTTTTAAAATTTAGACTAGCAGCTGGCCTACATCTCAAAATTCACCCTATACTCTTTTCCTCAGTGTGCAGTGATGCTTTTTTTTTTTTCTAAGCTTATGTTATTGTCTTGATGGTGTCCAGGTTGATCTGTCATAAGCTGATTTCCCCCCAATCTTCTCAGTCCTCTAAATAGTTATTCTCATTGAATCAGTTAACTGCATGAAGTCAAGAATGCATTCATAACTGTTTACAAAATGGTACCCTAGCACTATAAATTTCCTAACCTTCTCACAGTAAAAAAAAAAACAACAAACCAACAACTTTAAAAAGGAAGTCTGTAATCACATTTTGGGAGGGATTATGTTCTGATCAAAGTCAGAGCAGCAGCTTCATTAAAATCTGTGGATCATAGAAGCTGCAGAATAGACGGTGTAGACTCTTAACGAAGAAAATTATTTTTTAAACCTCCAGTTCTTTCTCAAAAATACCATGTCATAGTTCCCTTAGTATTTTCCTGAAAGTGTATACACCTTTTCTCAGTCACTATTTCTAAAGTCCTGTCTTTGTACAGGGAAGTGTTGTCTTCCATCAGTGCTACAAAGGAGGCTTTTCCCTATGCTTTTCCTTAAAGACTAGGCAGTGGAGTTGATATTTCATTCATAAGTTTTTGATCCATACTCAATTCTAGGGTGGTATGCATCCAGGGCATGCAGAGAATTGGATATTGTGTACCTAATAAAGTAGCTGTTGGTCTTTAGCACAGTGGGAGACCATGTTCTCAAATAGAAATTGTAGATTCTATCCATGTTCCCTTGGTCAGTCTCTGGGGATAGAGGCTGAAACTGTTCCTGAGAAATAAGGCCTCTTTTGTTTATTCTATTTATCTTGTTTATTCTTTCTATGCAGTGTGTTTTCGGTGAAAGTAGAATTCAGTGGTAAGTTGTTGGGGTTTTTTTTGGTTTTACATCCTAGAACTACTTGGGATGCACAGTTATTTCACAGCAATGTAATATTTTAAAATATGATATGTAATTGCTCATTTCAAATTGTTCTCTTAAACTTCAGTATATCAGGAGAATGTCCTCTGAAAGCAGTAGAATTATTCTTATTTTATTCAGTGAAAATATAATTAAAGAGACAGGAAAGCAAGGAAATGTAGCAATAATGAAATACATCTGATCACAGAAATGTTTCAGTATTTTCCTATGTACAAGGAAGTTAGGTGATGCAATTGTGATTGCCTTACAGTCCAAGGCTAAAGAAGTCCCAGCTTTAGGGGGATGCCACTTGCTGTGTCAAGATTCAAGCAAATCTTATGTCCCATTTCATTCAGTTATACTTTAAGGATATAAAAGGATATAAAAGTATATAAAAGGCAAGAGAGTTGAAAGAAAAGAGGTTATGTTGGATCACACTTGCAGAACAAAGTCCACTAGAAAGAGCCTGTAAAATCTCAGAAACTTCTTTGGAAAGGAAAGGGCTTTAGAAAAGTGAAGAGTGATGCAGTCTTAGCTCTTCTCTACTGTTGTGCTTTACAAGTTCTGAGTGTTTCTCTCCAAGCAAGCTTGGCCAGCTTTGCTTCTGTTCTCCAGCTCCCTGATGTCACAACTTGAAGAGAGTAGCAGACCTTTTTCTAAAAAAAAAAAAGCCTTCATCTTCAAGAGCAGGACATCAGAATCACTAATGTAACATGAAAGGAGTGATAGGAAACATCATCAATTCTTCTTAAGCAGAGCAAATGATAATCATATTCAGAGCATAAAGACAAAATGACACTGAACCTTTGACACTTTTAGGAAACTAAGCAGTTGTGTAGGGAGAATATCTTTGCAAAAGTTTTGAAAAATGTTCAGGAAATCCTCAATCTTGTTGAAGCGAGGGCTCAGCTCACTTGAGCAGAACACGTTATTGTTAGGTAGGCATTTACAGGATTATCTGTAACTTCTCACACATAAATTTCAAAGTGTGTTATAGAGTGGTCAGTACCATTGTTCCTGCTATGCTGAAAGGCCAAATAAACACTCAGAGTTGATTATTTGCCTGGAGTTGCCCAGAAGCAGATCAGAGTATTCTAGAATGTCTGTTTAGTACACTCTTCACTCAATCACTGTTTCCTGAAAAAAAATCCACTCGGGGAAGGTTGGCACAATATATTCACATGGAGAGAGATAACATCAAAATGCTTAACACCTCAGATTGACAAAGGCGAAGCAGGAGCACAGAGGGATGCATTAATTTTCTTCTAGTCTCACAGCAGGTTAACAAAAGAAACATGGCTCCAAGCCAGGTGCCTTATCTTGCTGACAAGCAGCCCAAACCAGGGCCAGACTAGCTCAGCTGGGTTCTGCAGTCATAGTCTTTCCTCCACACCCTCTTTTCACCTGGAAGTGGAAGAGAGAAGTGATGAGATACATTTACTTTGCACACCACTGAAGCTGTAGGAAAAAAAAAATGAACTCTCTGGAGAAGGGGAAAAATATAAGAAGATAATTTAAAAATGCCATAGTATCTATTTCACATTTGGCGGTTTTTACTTCAGAGTGAAAACAACTTTGAAAGCATGAGGCTGCATGCATGAAGAAAGCACCAATCTTTTCTATGCTTTGAGCAAGGAGACATATGTTTTAAAAATGAAAAAGAAAAATAGTCTTGGATCATCGAATCTGCCCATCCAGGTAGCTGATTAGCTTCTCACAGAGATGGATGTCCCAGAATGAAGCTGAGGAAGCAACGTTTAGAAATGTATTATTCGGTGTAAAGGAGCATGCTAGAAAAAATGACAATTTTAATTGCTTCCATTTACCTTAATTTGTTGAGTTACCAGGCTAACATCAGAAGTTACATCTGTTGGGTTGCTAACAGGGTGGGATATGGAAGAAGAGAGGCATGGGGACAGGATAGGCTTAGTCCCCGTGTTGACAGCAGGATCTGCAATGAAACATATTATCTAAGAATTCCATAATAGAAACAGGAGATTCCCAACATCTTGCCCAACCATGGAAAGTACCATGTAGGGGTAGCTGTCTGCACAGCATGAGCTTCCAAGCCTCTGGATTCTCTGATTGAGGTTTTCCTCTTTTGCTTGGAAGGGCTGTGGATGGAAGAAGAATTAAATGATACCGTGAAAAATGAGAGTCAGGGAATGTCTACAAGACTAAAGAAAGGGTGACTATCAGGGACCTTCTTATATGAGTGGGTTGTGTGGAATGCAATGTCACAGTTTAGGGTCAGGGCAACCCCCAGAACGAAAACAGACACCCTCTTTTAACCACCCTCCCTCCCTAAAGGTGAAGAGAAAAGGAATAAGGGAGAGAGACTTAGCAATTAGAAAAGGAAAATAGAAAAATTTTAATGAAAATGAAAATAATAATAATGGAATATATATAAATATGTACAAACCCAGTATCAAACCAAACACCCCTAATGGTAATTACATCACTGTCACTGATGCTGTAGAGTTGGCACAGGGAGAGTACCAGACTGGGTGCCGCAGCACACGGGAGATATGTGTTCAGGAGCTGGATTCTGGCACTGGGTCCAGGAACACACCAATTGGGATAAAAGGCAGTATGGACAGAGTCTTTCTTGGTGCTCTGAGGGGGAGAACCCCTCAAGAGAGGAATAACACCAACAACCCAAGCTGACACCCTAGCCCACCAGCTACCTTGCTTAGCCTGCCATTTAGCTTGCATGCCTAGCTTAGCTTATGTGCATAGAGACCCTCCAGATCTCTGAACTTTATATACTGGATATGAGGTCTATGGGATGGAACACCAAACTGGGAGGAGTGACTGATACAGCAGCAGGCTGTGCTGCCATCCAGAGAGACCTGGACAGGCTGGAGAGCTGGGCAGGGAGAAATTGAATGAAATT
>JAOEGS010018740.1:0-25328 GCA_025447755.1 Corythornis vintsioides
AAAAAAATAATTCTTCTGAAAGTGTTCATTTTTCCCACCTTCTGATTTGCTAGTTCATATGCTGAAAAGCAGGAAAAAAAATAGCCCAGAACTTGTCATGCAGTGCAAAAAAGACTTATTTATTTATTTATTTTTGTGTGTGTAGGTTACTCACATTTCATTTACTGGAGAAGTTTTCTGGGTTACTTTGCATACAAGATACTGAATCCAGTAATACGTTAAGATTTATCCTGTTTCTTTTAAATAGTATTTTCCCCTTCTATGATTAACACACAAGACCACCACATCAATGAATGTTTGGTCACTCTGCAATACTGATTGACAGGCTCTGAGTAGTACAGCCCTGTTTTTGTGAGTGCCATTTGTTCCCCATAGATTTGCAGACATGCCAGGCTGGATTATCATACAGTAGTGCCCACTGCAGATGGCATTCACTGCAGCTTTGCAATACAAATGCAAGCAGGCTATGATTTAATTTGGATTTTGTAGAGCTGAGAGGTGATCCTCTGAACCTGGGCTGAATCCTGCTGTGACTCATCCATTGGTACTGAAGTGTGGTAACCTGTTTCTGTAATGCATTTCTTCTGTGCAGTAAATTCTCCTTAGTGTTGATAGTCGCTCAGCTGGCTCAGTGTTTACAATAGCAGGAACCCTTGTATGGTGATAGTTTGAGTTTTAAAATGTTTCACAGATGTTTAGAATACCTTGAGAACTAGAAATGTTCAGTGCAAACTGGCAGAGAGCCACGGAGTGCAGAGTTTGGAATACAACAGAAGGGCAGGATGGTAACTTCTGGCCTTCTGGGGTATTTGATGTGATGCCCCCTCATCTTAAGGGGTTGTGGGTACGACCCATTAGCTAATTATACCTATGGGATATTTGAAACTATTTAGGGTCATCAGAGTTTTTATTGAATACACAGTCCATTGGAATTTTTGATCTTTGGCTATGTGGCTGCTTCAGTGAGTAGAAGGGAGTTTTCCTTCCCTCAATTCTCATCTCCCATCTATGCAGGCAGGTTATATAGGTGAGAGTTGTTTTTTTGGTTTGTTTTTTTTTTTAACAATACCTTTGAAGTGGTATAGACAAATAAAAGATGGGAAAAAAAAAGATAAATGCAGAATAATCTAGTGTAAAAATGTTGGTGCAGCTCCATGAGGAGCACACACTTGTCAGTTAGATCCAATTTGGCACTGTTACTGTTGGTACGGATTTTTTTGTGTGTGTGCCATGATCATTCTGTTTCAGTGCCTATGCAGGATACCTCATGTTCTTGACTTCTTGTTAAATGCAGTGACTGTGGCAGTGGCTGGAAATGTTTTATTTGCCTATATAAATGTAAAAAAGGAAAAACACCTATATTGTTACTAACAACATTTACATATTATGACTCCAAATGCTTCATTTTTTTTGTTGTTTCATTATTTATATGGAAAGTTAGATATGCAGGCATACATACAGTCAGATTTCTCATTGAAGTTACTCTTAGGTTTTTTTTTTTTTCAAGAGTTTCAGTTTTCTCTGTGGAATAAATTAATAAACATAGACTTGTACTATGCCAGTTGTATTCAGTAAGTTGCATGTTATCTTGGATTAATATGTGATAAAATTCCAGACCAGAATTCTGTCCACTAAAAGAATGCATAGTGTGACCTTTATCCTGTTTTTTAAGCAACTTTTACTATTCCTTAGTCGTTCTATAGTTGAACTAAATTGTGTAGTTATAGTTGCAGAAAGACAAGTAGTTGTACCTATGAGCTGACTAGTTAATTAGAAGATTGAAGATTAATTGTATTTTCTGTCAGATCAGAGATGAGCAGGTTTTAAATCTGTATTTTTCAATACATCCCATCCCCCCCCCACCCCCGAACCACCTGGAATTGGGGTGGAGGTTATAAGGTGCTTTTTGCTTCTGAAAGAACTTGAGTGCTATCTTCTATTGTAGTTCCTCTTGGAGATCAGGCATTTACATTCAGAAGGCTTAAAGAAGTCAGTGACAAGTGGAGCATTATATTGTTTTAAAGTTGTTCCTGTTTTACACCACAAGTTCTGGACACCGTGGCTGATGTGATTTGGACTCAGGGTGTTTATTACAGTGATCCTATATCTTAATATGTAGTTCTTTAGCTCAGCTAAATGTATTTGAAGGTTTTTGTCTATTCAAGGTAAAATTAAGGAGAGTTTTGAAATAGTGTAGCTGGATAAAATGTAAAGCTAAGGCAGCTGTTCCTCCTGGGCACATGAGTTAGAGGGTTTGAGGGAAGCAGCATGGTTACTTGCAATCCAGTTGCTGAACTCTTTGACATTGTTGAGTCATTAACTTTCCAGCATCTTTTACTTGGAAAAAGAATGGAGTTGACCAGCATGCCCTGGGTCAAGCTCAGGTCTCAGAAATCACACTGAAATTGTAGGATACAGCTGAGGATTTCAGATATTATATATATCCTTTATATGCTTAATATTTTACTCATGGCTTTAAAAAAATGGACAAAACAGCATCACCCCCCAAACCCTTCCAAAACAACCCTAAAGAAAAATTTGCTTCAAGTATCATGAAGAACATGTTGAGTGTATGGATCACAAGTGGTAGGATTCTTCTCAGGGCAAGAGAAACCAGCATGATGATCTACTGCACAGTGGCTTGTATAAAGACCTCAAAACTTATATGATTTTCAGTGTTCCCTTTGCAACTCAAATCTTTAAGGCAATTCTGTTTCGTTTTAGATTTCTTGACTTGTGTGTCATGGTTTCTCTAAATTTATGATGCTTAGTGTACGGCTTCTTTTGTATTTCTTTACGTTTTTGTGTCTGGATGCAAATTTATAAAAAAATCCCCCCTTTTTCTGTGTTGAGATTAATATCTTGCTTTGTGTAAGTCTCCTGTTTCTCATCATCAGCCAAACTCTTACAGTGTTTGGTTGGTTGTTGGGTTTTTTTTGAGGGCTTGTTTGTTTTTTTAAGTAGTGTTGACAAACATTTATTTTTAGATTGGTTTGTTCCTTGAACTGTTGGTTATATTTTTTTTTTTTAACTGATTTATTTGGGTTTTTTTCAGACACTTTAGAAGTTGAATTTTGAACTTTTTGAAGGAATTGTTTACAAAGAGTTTTATGCTGGTTAGAAATACTTCATTCCTTGGAATTATGCTGAACTCTGTCTTGGTGGTAGAAAACCCAGAAGTTGCATATGAGAGGAGATCTCGAGTTTAGGTATCCAAAGTGTTCTTCTGGGCCAAGCCTGTGTAAAGTGTTAGTGCAAATATTATTGGATAATATTTATTCAGTATAGTGAGTGGTACTCTGTCAATTTATTTGGAGGTGGGTTTTTTTGAGCCTAGGAGTCTCTGGTCATTACCTCAGAGATGCAAAATGTTATACAGACTTCTGCCTATTAGGATGCTAATCAAAATTTCTTTTTGAATGAGATCAGCATTGAAACCTGCTTGTGCTACTAGCAAGGTAATTCTGGGTGCTTGAAATACAAATGACAGAGTCTGCCAGGAGGACCCCAGTGTTCTTTGCACTGGTTTTGTCCAGTGTAAAACTGTGCTATGTATTCATGGGAATATGAAGCATTTAGCTTTGTCTGGAGGGCAGCAACTTTCCAAGCTCAGCTAGAAACTGAAACCCAGTTGAATCAGATCTAAATTCTTACAACAGCATTACCTAGTTGAGATGCATTGGATTCTTTGCTGTTCATTGTATGAGTTGTTGGAAAAGGCTTTAAATTGAAACTCTATCAGTGCTTTTGTGTCAAAGCCCATGATATGCTTTGTTAGGAGTAAGGAGCTGCTTTGTTGCTGTGTATTTTCCCCTTTTCCCCCTCTTACTCTTGTGTATTTGTGCTCTTCTCTGGCCTTATTGTCAACAAAGCACTTCAATGTCTTTGTATATTTAAAACCTGAAAAGTGAGTCAGCCACAGAGCTTTAAAAGGATGCTTCAGTATAACCATTGAAAAAAACAATAAATCAAGATACAGCTACTTCATTGGGATGCATCAGCATATCTTTTGAGTAAGGAAAGCTGCCAGAAGGGCATTGCACCAGTACACTCTGCTGTGCATAAAGTTTACCCCCCATTTAATCTCAAATTGAGGTCAGGATGATGAGTGCCTTCTGAATGTGTGACTCGCTAACTGAAGCATTTTCGGCCACTTAATCTTGAAATGGTAAAAAACACTTAAATAGTTCATGGTGAAAATGGGGAGTCTAAAACCAGAACAGTCATATATTTTCCGAGCGAAACTTCCTGTAATATTAGTAACAATGATAATGAAATCTTACTGATAACACTTTTCTAATTGAATTAGGGTTCTTATCACTGAGTGTATGAATACAGAACAGACAATCAAGTAGAAGACATTGACTGCATTTCTGGGGTATTTAATTTCTGATTTTAGTTCACTTTGAAAATCTGTTTCTGAGTGTATGTTTCTGGTTCCCAAGTTGTGTCCAGGTCCACCTGAGTTTGACATGCTTCACTTCTGCTTTTAAACAAAAAGAATATCACATACATAATTCTTGACAAATACCTGAGCTGCCTCAGTCTAAAATTATAAATTATTGTTTAAACTGTGCAAAACACCCTTTCCTGTATCCCCTTAGCAAGATCATAAATTGAGGAACTATAAATTTCAAAGATGAAGTATATATTAAATCAATGAGGTGACTTCTGACTGATTTTTGAAAATCCAACTGACTTTCTTTCTAAGCCAGTGTACAGGATACACAGCACTTCCAAAGGACGATTGAGGGTCTTTACTAGCACAGTCTAATTAACCTCCTTCCTGTACAAGGTGAAGTGTTACAGCTCCAAGCAAATGATGACAAGTGTAAGGGAAATACAGAATTGGATCAATTTTCCTTTAATGAGAAAAAAAAAAAAAATCCCTTCTAGTCTGGTTGGATGAAAGCAAACATATGTGGGCTGTGGTTTTGCTTTTGTCACGTGCCAGTACTCAGCTCAGAGTGAATTCTTCAGCAGAGTTGTAAACCATTGAAAATTGCTTTATAATGGAAATGGTGACAGACCATTAACTGCAGTAGTATAAATGCATTGATTTAACATATGTATAGTTGTCCTAAGTTGCCAAATACATGTGCGGAATGTACGGAGAGGAGGCTTCTTTGTAGTTTCAAGTAATTAATGATATGATTCATATTATGTTAATGTCTCTTAAACATATGGCCCCTGACAATATTGGACAGGTTTCATTCAGGGGCAAAGATCCATTTGTACTGGAGTGACACTGAGATCCCACTCTAATTGCTGTGCTGGAAGGGGACCAAGAGGCATTGAACATGATGCCTTTAATCATCAATGCAATTACAGTGCCATGGAAGCAGATACGTTTTCATACTGCTAAGTCACGGGACCTTCTGAATCATAAAGAGTCATTACTAGAAATGCTGTAAAACCTTGTTCTCCATCTGGGATTTTGCAGTCATACTTAATTAGCATATGTAGCTTAAATATCTTTAAGTATCTAATGCATGCATGTTATATGAAAGCATTTTTCTCCAAATTCATCCTCCTTCCATTCTCTAAAGACAACTGAAGAAAAAGTATTTTCAAGAATTACTGTTATTCTGGTGTTTTTCAAGCATTGAGGATATACACCTATACTATAACCTTTACTTATTCTTACTGTAGTGCAGCCACACAATTGTTGCTGTTGGTGAGCATTTACATGAGTTATGCTAGTTCACTATTACCCTTGTGTTTGGTTTAGTTTGTTTCCTCAAAGGTGGGATGGGGAAGGTAGGAAGTGCCTGACAGCCTTCTGGAAAATGTAGGATTTTGTTAAAAAATCTTAATTACTTATTAGGATTGCCTAAGTTTCTTGGCAGAAGATTGTTTTCGTTATGAGTACTGACTATCCTGAAATCAGACAACTTTCTGTGTACTTTTTAACTTGCCTGGTATGTGCAAAGTTTCTATGTATAATTTGTTCTTGAATCTTCAGATTAAGATTGTCATTTTTAGATTCTGGCTATTCTGAACAGCCACTCTACATTTAAGTCTTGTCTTAGAGATTTATGGTCAGATTTTCAACTGAATTCTCTAGATGGATAAAATTTATCTGCTGGGAGAGGAAGAAGGAAAACCAAACTTCTAAAGAAGACATAGTGTGCATTGGTTTTGATGGTACCATGTAATGGCCATACTGCAAATGGCAAGAAAGAAAAGGAATAATTAGTAGTATAGGGTATAACTGAGTAAATAACTGAATTATTTTGGTGGAGTAGGTAAGTCCACACCTTCATAAGAATCTACTGGAAGTACCATATGAAACTGGAATCAGGGAAGCAATTTCTTCAATTTTTTTTAGTTAGTTACTTAACACATATGATTTGAAGTAGGTTGTTTTTGATATTTAATGCCTCTTGCTAGCTGTCACATTATACTATGCACCTTTAACTGGAGATACAGATGCTGATCTTGCTGAAGCTAGGACCTTGTGATCTGCATGCACATCTGTCCAAAGGCTCAAATAGTCCCCCTTTGCTATAGAGATTTGTAGGCATGACAGTAAAAAATGATTCTATGAATAACCTCAAATGTGTTTTATTTTTATTCCTGTGATTTATTTATTGCTTTAAGTATAAATAAAATATCCAGGATTTTCCATTTCTGTAAATGCCTTCCTCTTTCAGAGTGACTGTGTCATTACTGTTGCTTTCATGGCTGTGTTGCAAGGGAGTGTTTTGTTGTTTGTTTGGGTTTTTTTGACAGCTGAAGCACTTTTAATACCTACTCTTGGTTCAGACCAAGCCCTGTGGAACTGTTTCACAGAATTATTCTGTAGTCTCTGGGGTTTTCCAGCTGTCTTGAAGTATCCTCTGCCTCTAACTTGCATTGCCACTTGACCTTCTGAGTTTGCTTCACCTTGTGGTTTCCAATCTACATAATATTTTTTGTCACCCTTTATTTTAAATGGTTTGGGTTTTTCTGACAGATGGAAGTACCCTCAAATAGAGTTCAACTTTATATTCTATATCAGAGAATACCATTCTATTTGACTTGATATGTCCATAAATATGAATGTCTTTCTGAATACCAGTTTAAATTATGTACAAGTTGAGACTGTAATTTATCAGTATAAAACTGGCTTTCTAGGGATATTGTACATGTAATTCTGGATTAGCTGCTGTTAAGGATGACTTCTATGAGGGAAATCTGAGAATTACCTTAGTATGTCCAGTTAAAAGCCACAGTGATTTGATACCTGAATCAGAAGAATATCCAGTCTCTCCAACATAACTGTGACAGCAGGGTGTAGGTATGTTGAGCCTAAGGACTTGCTGTCTAAAACATGCCATTTCTGTTGCCAGGAAGACTTTGAATTTTAGCTTCACTGTGCCTTGTTCACCTTTACCCTCATGATTTTATGGTATGTTCCTAGAAATCTGAAATGTATTGCTTTCCTAAAGGTCACCTGCTCTAAGTAGAGTTGACTTTTCTGGCCATCTCTTTCCTGTGAAGGAGAAATAGGGCTCTATCATGGTCAGGGAGGTGAGATATTTTAAAGCTTGGAATGTTTCAAATAAAATTCTCTAGAAATAACAGCAGTTACAGCTGTATGATATATTTGAAAAGGCTATCAAGAGCAAAGACATTTTATACTTTGGTGTTCCTGCCTGGCAGTAGGAGGCATTTCTGGTGAATGCTGGAGTCACTGGGAAGTATTTAATGTAAACAGCCATGTGGTTAACAAGATTCACTTCATAGAGAAAACAGCAATATGCGGGTTTGCTTGATTTTAAGTCTGGTGAGAGAGCCCTAGCAATGAGAGGGGGGGGATTTCCAGTGTAACAAAGAGCTGTCAACCATATTTTACTTGACAGTAATTGACATGACTCTTAAGAAAATATTTAGTAATTTTGATGTACGTAAATGGCTTGATGCGTTTTCTTAGTACAGTTTTTGCTCTAGTTAAATATTGCATTTTCAAAAAGGGACTGTCAATCTACACTGTTACTGTCTGTAAGAAAAAAAAAAAAAAGTAATTTTCTTAGTTCCAGTTAAATGTTTATGGATCTGTTATGATAGAAGTTACTGTGTAGAAGAATCTAAAAGACAGGGAAAAAATACTCAAAGTATAGATTCTTATGTAGCAGCCTCAGGTGGACTTGGGTGCCTTAAAAAAGCATATTAAATGATCAGAAAGAAAGATCCTTGAAACTGTCACAGTGAACTGAAATTATTTAGCTTACAAGGTCACAAAAGCACTGTCCTTTCAGAAAACCTGTGGATTTTGTGTTATGAGTAAATGACAGCCTTTTTTTTTTCTACTTTTTTTTTTTTTTCACATAGCTGTATGGTGTGCATGTTTTCCATTGTTGGTGTGCTGATAAGTAAATATTACGTGAGGCTTTGGATTGATATTTAACAGCTGAGATGGTTGATTATACCACTGAAAACATTTGTCATTGCCCATTCCAATGTCATCAATATGAACCATCTGAACTCTGCCTTTCTTTTTCTTTGCTGCCCCTGGGGTTTAATGGCTTTGCAGAGAAGCTCCTGCCTGAAATATTGAGCTGCTCCAGAAGGTCTAACCCATAAGCAGTGAGTACTGAACTGCAGCACACTAATGCTGTAGGTGTTGACTCACCATGCTGTTTTTAATTGCAGTTTTTTTGAAGGTAGATGATCTGTGCAGACTGTCAACGTAGATACGGAATCATTGGGTTTATACCAATTTGATGATGTATTTGTATGGCTACAAATGCTGTTCTGCTTTTCCAAGGAGTTAACTTTTCTTCTGTGCACATACTGTTTGCATTTAAAACTAGCTTTCATCTGTGTCTGGCTCTTGCTATAGCTGACAAATGCTTATGTCTAATCTGCAGTGAACTGTGGTGTTCTAGAATCCTTGAGCCTGATGTAAACCAGCTTTTACAATGTGCATGAATTGAAAAGCATCTGTAATGTTTTGATGTGACTAATACTAAGATATGTATCCAAGTCTGGATTTACTTTGTTACTGGAAAGTCATTCAAAATGCCAATTTGTAAATTTGAGAGGATGGGTTTCTATAATTCTGATAGGTGTGTGGTGTGTTCATTTATGATAAATGCATTGAAAAAAATTTGACAAAATTTTTGTCTCAGGATAATAATAATTTTTGTTTACTGTAATACATGTATTGTAAGATGCAGATCTCATCTCAGAATTCCATCCATGTTTGGCTGGAAATAGAAAACAACTGTTTCGTTAATCTTATTTGGTTTTGGGTGTGCATACTTCTGAAGATAAAGATGCAATTCATTTGGCTAAACGATATATTCCAGCTAGAGGCCTCCCTGAGGAGTCAAAAGGGTCTTATGAGCATGGACAGTTTTGTACAACCTTGCCTGTCAATATGTACTTTCAGACCTGCTCAGAACTGTGTTAATGCTTATAAGTAATGATGGAGCTGATTCAGGAATGCTGAACAAATAAAATATTGGGCAGTGTGCACAGAAACTGGGTTGCTCTTACCTAGAGATGTTTCATCACTTAAAGAGCTTTTGAAAATATTCTCCAGCTCACTTTGTAAAGGAGATGGGATGTTAGAGCTTTTTGTCCACTGGCAGAAAATTGTTCTCCCACAGTATATTTATTTGGCTGGTTTCAGGGTAGTCGTAGAGAGGTCTACAGGTTTGTTGGTTGGGGTTTTTTTTGAGAATCTACTGATGATGAGAGCAAACACTCGTGGCATAATTGCATAAACGCTTAGGAGACATCTGGGAGTCTTAAGATACTGCTGTCATTCTCCAGCTGTTCTTCTCTCAGCTGAAGGTTGCTGCTCACAAAGTTCAGCTGCACTAATGGATCATATGAACTGTACCAGGCCATGTCAGTGCAAAGGCAGCCAGGTTCTTCTAGCTTACTGCTGGATGCAGCTGAGGGTAGTAATGAACACCTTGAGGTAATAATTTCTTAAGCTATTCCATCTAGACTTCCAAGTGCACATCTGTCTGTGTCCTTATAAGTGCAATACTTTAGTCTCTCTATTGCTGTACTGTATTCAGGGTTTGTCAGGACTGCAGAGCTGCTGCCAAGGGAGTCTAAATTCAAGTGGAATGTATTGGCTCTTCCTGTTTATCATTATTATTGCAGTAGAAAGATCTGAATTATGAGTGTGTAACACACGCACATTGAATGGTAGAATAAGCTTATTTTCATATATGGTGTAAATGTGGAAAAAATATTTTGGAAGTTCTTTAAATTTGAAAGCTACTGCCAGATGAAGTCTTTTCCCTTTGTCCTTGTTACTAGTTCAGCCAATTGTAGCCACTTATCTTTGATTCCTAGCCATGTAAGTTCTTAACCTTTACTCTGTACCCTTCCTTCATTTCCCCCCCACCCCCAACCTCCCTATATTGCTTAGAAATAGAATGAATTTTTTAGCTCTTTTTTTATTTTTATTTTTTTTTATTTTTGCCCCAGGTCCAGCAAGACTATGAATCTCTGTTCCAAATGCTTTGCTGGTAAGTTCAGTAAAAGGTTTTGTGTTTTTATTAGATTATCAAAACCACATTGGCATCTCCTTTAGGATTTGTGCATGGGTTTCTTCAGTGTGTGTATGTAATCAGATTTTCCTCACTTGATGCTTCACTTATTTGCTGATCAAGAACCTCTTGTGTAAATGAGCCAATCAAACCTTTTTCTTGAAGTTTATGGAATACTGGAACACCCTTGAACTACAGCACTCTGCTGTCAGCACAGCTGCTATACAGATGATGTGGCTTTCATAGTGCCTGTCTGAATTGGAATTTGGAATTTGTAGCATTTATTTTGTAATAACCTCTGAAATACAGTATGTGACGAAAAAATGGAAAGACAGAGTTGGTACAGAACACATCTTGTTCCATTTCTTTTCAACTTCCAGCCCATGAACATGAAATTATCAGTAGACTAATTCTAATTGCTACATATTATGTTATTATTGCAAGGTCACTACTACTGTCTAAAATATCAGGAATTACTATTGACCTTTTACTGTTAGCCTTCTAACTTTGCCTTTCTGAATTTTTATTTTTTTTTTTTGTATTATTTAGCATTGTGCACTTATTTTTAATAGTAATTGAAGTACTGTCATAGTTCATGATTTTTAATTTCTCTTGAGGGAACAGATACATTATTAAAAAGTTCAGAGTTTTAAAAGAGCTTGAAAGCTTTTCCTGACTGGTATTTATTTTATTTTATTAAAAAAAAATAATTGTAGATTTCAGATCTTGGGTTCATCATCACTTCATTAATCAAACACATGAGAAATAAAGATTGTCAAAGGCTGTTCAGCAAAATGATCCAGTGGAAAGGGTATGTTGAAGAAAGTGCAAGTCCTTTCTTGTGCTCTTTCCCTGCTGACCACAGTTGACAAAAAGCTGCTAGGTCTTTGGTTTGACCACTACAACTGTTATGTTCATGTTAGCACTGTGCTCAACTTCTGTTCATGTACCTTGGAAATCTGGATTTTCTGATTCTGAGATACCAAAATGTCCCTTCCTTCATATTCTGAGTTTACCAGAGTGCCCAAAACATAGCCAGCAGACCAGACATTAAGCAAAGCATCCTTTAATTTGGTTTTACTAGGCTGCTTTTTTTTTTTTGGTGGTTGTTTTGATTGCTTCTTTTTAAAAAGAAGACAGATTCTTGACTATTTATCTGTAATTCTCCTGAAATGCCATTACCTTTGATCAAGTTCATTTTTTCTGTTATAAAAATACAAGATACTTAAATATTTGTGATTGGTGGTGAGGGGGATTGAGGAAGCTTACTTACAAAAAAAATTCAAGATTTTACTTACAGCCTGTTTATTTTAATGAAAGAAGACTTCTAAAGAGTCTGAGTAAATGAAAGGTACTGCTAGTTGGAAAAAAACCATTTATTGTGGAAAAAAGGCAAGTTTACTCTTTTTAGAGCTTAACAATGGTTCCTTCAACAAGTAGCAATGAAACAGACAGTCCTGTTTGAATAATAACTAAAAAGCTTTTAATGTCATAATTCCTAAATAAGTTTTGGGGGTTTTTTTTGTTTGTTTTTTTTTTTTTTTTTGTGATGTTACTAAGGTATTTGTAGTATATTTTTATATTGGGCTTCCAGCCATAGTATGGAAATAGAAAGATTTCTTGTTTCTGTAAATTTAATAACAAGATTTTAGGCACATAAGCTCTTGAAAGATGTTTTTCGCTATTCCAGGCACTCCAGAGATCCGATGTGCATAAAGTTATTCTTGTTTCTGTTCTAATATGGCAAATTATTAACTCAGTTGCATTGAAGCAGATGTATATGCAGGGGAAAACTGGGAATTACTATTTCTCTTGACCATTGTTTTCTTTCTTTTTATTTTAGAAAAAAGAAATCCACACAACGAGAAAGGTTAGTAACTTTGTTAAATGACTGGGGTTTTTTTTCAGAGGGAAGGGATAGAATTCAGTCTTCCTGTTTAAAAAAAAAATTAATCAGATGCACCAGCAGCAAAGCTCCTTAACATCCCTGTAAGCTTTAGCTTTCTATGCAGGTAGGGGAGAAGGGAAGAAGAGATGAGAAGATTGGCAGGTTTCCATTGTAGTATGATGTATTATTACACGAACCTTCCTGTCTTAACTCATTTTTTTCAGACTTTTCTGAACTATGTACAAGTTTGTAAATAAATGATCATGAGCTCTTCTTTGCTTTTGCTCTTTTGCTCTTTCCTGTGCCATGGGAAAACTGGTCCTGGTTTGATGTCGGTGATATTAATTAGCAGAGAAATGGAGCAAAGGGCAGTGGTCAGAGGCTGTCAGTTGGCTGCCTTGTTTCAGCAAAGTTCTATTATTGAGATACATTCACTGGATTTTCACTCTCACTTTTCCAAAAATTAAACAAACCAAAACCAAACAAATTTTTTAGTCCAGAGTCTGGAATTCCTTGGGTTGGCTATCTTTGTACATTTTTGTTATTACACACAGGAATGCTCTTTGCTGGTTAACACAGAAATAAAATTGTTCAGCTTTCTGTGTCAAGAGCAAGCTGGCTACTGCACAGGTACAGACAGCCCTGTGCCTAGAAGAGCCAAATGTTTTGACCTAGATATAAGCTCTTATGTACAACTGCAAATCTGCTCTTCATTTGATACAGACTAGTTCTTGGCTGGCACATAAAGGTTGATAAATGCTGGAGGTGAGCTTGAAATTAGCTATCTTCTTCAGTCCTCTTTGCCTCCTCTTCACCTGATCTGCCTGTTCCAAGGAAGAATACCTGATATGTTTTATTTAAGCCATGTAGAAGCAGCAGAGTCTGAAATGTTCAAGAGCCTCTCTGAAATAATTTCAAGTTAATTGCACTTCTGCAAAGTACTTTACAACATTCTGTCTCCAGTTCAGTGCTGACCATGTGCTATCAAAGCCTCAAAGTCTCCAGATACAGTGTAAGTGTAATCCTACATATTAAATTGCTTAAATAAATTTGCTCTTCACATAGTTAAGGCATAGTTGCTTCACAGTTCTTGCACATCCAGAATACAAATTAAATAAGTGTGAATTGCTTTAAAATCAGAATATAGATTGGTAAGTGAAAAAATGCAAATTATGGCCAGAGTATCTCCCTCATGAAACCACATCTTTTGCTAATACTGCAACCTCTCTTCTTTCAATATGGTAAACTGTGAAATCTTAAGGATTAAAATACAGGGCAGTGATGAGTGAAACTTTTGAAAAGTATTATTTCTTAATCTATCTTCTCTGCCATTAGGTTTATGAAAGTTTTAATACCAACTTCAAGTAGGGACACTTTGATTACGTTTGAAAAGCCACTTTTACGAAGTAGGCTCTTGCAGGCAGGATTTCTATGAACATTGACAGAAACAACACCTGGTACCTCAAGAACTCCAATTTTAATTGGAACCTCTGGGAACAGTCACAGAGCAAAGTATTACAGAGTAAGAACAAATATTTAACTACAGAAAATGGTAGAACTAGACTTTGTACTTAGATCATGCAAAAATTCAGTCTGCCTTTAATCAAATTTGCTTGTGAGTCTAGAAGATTTAGTTTGTGTTATGGTGCTCCAGGCATTGGAAAGAGGATGTTGATTTCAGCTTGTTCAGTAGTATGTGAAGCTCAAGGTAAGTGCAGCACTGGTTTGGTGGAGAGGTGCACTTGGAAAACTGCAAGAAGATAAAATGATTATTGGAGTATTCATGGATTTTTTGAATTAATTTCATAGAACTGCTGTCTGAAGGTGTAACTGAAACTTCTAGAGGTGGGTGTCCATCTCTTTTCTTAATCCAGCTATGCAGTGTTTATGTTCTGTGAAGTGCTAGATCAGTATCACTGAATTTGAGAAGATATTTCAACTATATAACCCTAGCATTCTCCCAAGTTTTAAGGTTCAGGTTTATTTTTAGTGTGAATTCAAACACTTTTTTTTTTTTTTCCCCCACATACTAATATCTTGATGAGTGAAAACTATTGATTTTTATTTTCCATCTATCAAATAGGAAATTAGTATTGCCAGAACCATATATGTATTTTCCATACATATGCTTAGCTCTATGCCAGATTATGAAAATTTGTAGTTTCAGTAGTATCTTTTATTCTCTTGAATTTGAAAATTCTGACAAGAGGAAGGAAGAAAACTGCTGGCATTAATGTCTTCTGTATATCATCTGATTCTAGAAATATTTGCTGTTTTTTTCTATTTCCTGGACTCACTAAGGTATCTGCCTGTAGAGTTATTTCATGGTTTTGTGCATTTTAACCCTTCTTCTTTGACAAGCAGACCTTTATTTTGTCATGGCTAAGCTGTATACAGTTTTTGGAGCTTATAAAATTGGGATTTTTATGGGACTCAAAGTCACTTGAATAATACAATTTCCTCTTCTCTCATTGTTAAATCCTAGGAGCTATTTAGAATGTTGCCTTGTCTGGCAGCAGTATAACCTACTGTAAGCATGAGCTGGCAAAAATCAACGTTCCAGTCTAAATGGATAGTTCTGTTAATCAGCTGCTGACTTGATCCTCAGTGAAGTTTTCAGCTTGCTTACTGGAAACCTTTTCAACAAGTGCATTCGGCACGTTGCTAGTTCAAATTTTGTTTGCTGTATCCTGTTGTATGATAAAAGATAAATGGTGCTTTATTCAGCCCTTCTTCATAAAGATTTTATTCCTAAATGAATGATTAAAAATCTGTTAGGTTTGCATTGACCTTCTCCTTGTGATTGCTGATGTGAATCCACATGTTTTAACACTTCACTCAAAAAGCAGCAAACGCTTTCAGAAGTTTGAAGGCAGCACTAGGTACTGGTTTGCTTTATCTGTACACAAAATGTTTCTTTCTCAGTGCAGTATTCCCTTTGTTGGCTCCTAATGGAAACTGGTGCCTCAATTTGTTGCTTCATTAGGCTGGAATTGGTTGCTGTATTCATGTCTGTCTTTGTATTTTGAAGTACATGGACTGCTTGCTGCAAAAAACCAGCACTCACTGGATAGCACTTGAAAATAGTCAAGCTTCATCTTCCACTTTTATTAGGCAGTCAGGCTTGCAGCTAAATAATTCTTCTGGAAAATTTTTATAGCTGGTTACCGTGGCAACAAAGATATTTCTAATTTCTAAAACACCTACTAATAAAGAACTGTAACATTCCAGATATAAACATAGATATTGTTTGTCATACACTTAATCTCTTTTATGCTCTAAGAATTTTTAAGAGGGGAAGGCTTGTAGGGAAAAGGTGTCTTAGCATAATTAGTAAACTTGAAAAGGTGAGATGTATGCTAAACTTGACAAGGGCAATCACCGCAAAATGGAATTAAAGGGGAAAAAAAAATAAATATTACTTTTGTTTGACTTCACTTATTTATAAGCTTAATTTGCACTGTTGACCCCAAAGATTCTTTTACTCTTTTAGTGTGCATTCTTCTGCAGCTCTAAAAAAGATGTAAAGATGTGAGTAATAGCTTTGTTTGGATTGTTAGAACAGGGCAATATGTTGTGGAAGGACTGGGAAAGGATTGATATGTTCGAGCTGACTCCTTTTCCTCTAACCGCTCTTCAAGTTTTGGCGGGGAAGTACAAATCAAAAGAAAATTATTTTATTCAAGTATAGTTAGGACTAATTGTTTTGCTTCTGTCAAAAATACAGTACCATCAACCAAATTGTCCAACATATTTATGCTACGTGTTCCTAGTACCCAGTATGTAAAGGAGAACTGAAAATACTGGCAAGAATGATACCTGAAGCTTTCTAGGTTTGCTTAAACATTAAACACAGAACTCCCTTTGAGTGATGGTAGTATAAGTTTACTTGAGGAGTCTCCCTTTTCCTGTCTATACTGTTGTTGCATGGAAGTTGTGGTGTAGAGGACTCCTGTGTTGCTTTGTGGCAACACTGATAGGATTTTAGTATGCAGTATGTAGAAAGGCATTGAATTTGCTGTATGGAAGACACAATCCTCATCTGCCTGGGACCTGCCTGTGTGGAGGTGGTGTGTGCATGGCAGTGCCATGTAGGGTCTCAGTAGGACCAGTGGCTCAGCTGCTGGTTTCATTTGCTCAATTTTCTCCTCTCTCCTCCTCCGTCATCTTCCTCTATAGAAAATGGTGGCAAAGGGCGAGCAATGGTGGACAAGTATTTCTATTTCTGTACAACCTTTAATGGAAGAGAGATAATTTCTTTCACAGCTGGCATTTAAATGTTGTATATTGAGGCAGACAGTGTTTTTTCTTTTTATCTTTTCTTCTTTCTGCATTCTACTAACTTCAGTTTAGAAAGGCTTTTTCCAGGCACATTTGAAAGTGTCTTTTCACCCACGCAGTCTAGGAAAATTGAATGCCTTTTAATTAAGAACCTGAACATTTTACAGTCAATCGATCCTGTCAGCAGACTACCCTGTAGGACATTAGTGGCTGTTTCATTGTCAGTCTAGTAGTCTGGCACTCATTTGTTAAAAATATAAATTTCACTCAAAGAAAAATATGACCTCTTTTTAGTACTGGATACCTGAAAGGACTGCCAAATAGTCTTAATTTATTTATTTTTCCTCTGTCTTGACAGGATATCATGGATATATTCCATGTGTTTTTGTTTTCCTTATTTCAGAGGATTGTCAGTCCCATTGTACAGATCTAGAAGCAAAGAAAAGAACTCATCCCTTTTTTTGTGTAAGACTTGCATTATTTTTAGGTTTTCATAGCTCTGTTTTCTAATGTTAAAGCTTTTTTTTTTTTTTAAATCTTGTTCACCTTCTAACTTGTAACCTTTCCAAATGACTCATTGAAACACCAGCTGTAATTTAGTCTCTTGTGTATAGGTTCTCTGATATTGTAAAAAAAAAAAAAAAAGTTTAGAAATATGACTTAATTGCCATGATGTTTGCACATTGCCAGCATGAAAGCAGAGCACCTATTTAGAATGTGGAACCCCCAGGTTTAATTTATTAAACTTTCTTGTAACTCTGTTCTCCTATAAATGTGTGCATGAGATAGGAGAGGGAATGTTTTTCTTTTTTTTCCCCATTTAGCAATTTGCTTGATTTATAGAAAAGTCTTGTGCCCTGTTTTGTGTATTTGCTCGTTTGGTAACCTTGTGTAGTTTATAGAGACACCAGTGATTTGTTCGTTAGCCTCCCTGTGGACTTTGTTCCATATTACAATCTAATTCCATGTCCGTGTCGTGCACTCCTGAGCTGTTAATTTGTACATTTTGATGCAGTTTGTTTCATCATGTTTTTGTAATCCAAGCTGAATGTAACGAGCTGTGTGCTTTGGGGACCCAGCCTTGCCTTGCCAATTAGAACAAGTGGTTACTGAGAGAGAGCATGTTTTAAATAAAACATGGCACCTCTTCGTGGGACCAGCAGCCCCTGGGGAATAAAAGAGGATATTTAACTCCTTCTCTCTGAGAAGAGAGGTCAGTATTAGTGAGCATTTTAGGAACATTCAACTCATTCCTTTGAGAAGTGTGAAGCAGATTCACATTTCATTTTGCAAATAGCATTTAGTGTGTCACTGGAGAAGTGCTGCACAGTACTGCATGCGGAGTGTTTAGGAAAGCACAAGAAGAGCTGTTGAGTTGACTGTGTTTTCAAGGATTCTCATTACCACTGTCACATGAAAATTGTACAGGACCATCAGCTAACCTTTCTCTTTCCCCTTGTACTGCCGCCCAAAAGGCTGAGGTAGGACAAGGAGGGTGCCAGGTGCAAAAGAGCTAATTTCAAAATGTATTTTACAAGAGAAGGAATCTAGAAGTGATGCTTATTAAATAGAAGTGCTGACCTTATGTGCTAGGTGTCCATGATGGCTCATTGTTATTCTACCATTTCACATTAACTGGGAAAGGGGACCTCTATGATCATCAATATTTGTGATTGTTGCAGAAATTATTCGGCATTCTACTGGTCTTTGACTAAACTTTCTGCTGAATTCAAGCAAGACACAACACCAGTTTCAGAAGTTGTCTATTTTGAAATTCTTTCTTGCATTTCAACCCCAACATTTCTCTTTATCCTTCTTCACTCTGAATTGCACATTCTACATGTTTGTACATCTTCAAAGGGAAGAAGTTATTGTACACCAACGACCTTCTGCTAAGGACATTGAATTTAGGTGAACAGTCATGGCTAATGACTTGTACAACATTTCAACAGCCCTTGCATCCACAAACAAGGAAAGACCAAGAAAAACCTTCCTTGTGAAAACCTCTTAGCTCAGCAGCTAGGTGTCAGGGAATTATAGCAGTTCACTAGGGTGTTTTAAGCTATTAGGTAAGCAAATGTACAGGAGAAATGTGATCTGGATAATAGAACAAAATGTAACTGGTGAGTTTTCAATTGTCTATCCATTTTATACAAAAGGAATGCAATCTAGCAGCTAGACAGCTAGCTAGGAACTTGACATCTGATTTCCTTTTTACAGTCAATGAACATTTCTTTCTGATAATAGACAAGGTGCTTTTTTGTCTACCACATCTGTTCCTCATCATTTACTGAGACATGCTTCACTGAAGTGTTTGTGAGGGTAAAATATATATGATGTTCAATATGGTAACAGTGGTCATCTAAGGAGCTGAGATAAATCTAGAGCCCTACCTAGGAAATAAGGTCATTTTGAGGAACAAAATCTGTTTTCCTCTGTCTAATCAGCTTGTAGCAAGCATGCCATTAGCACATACTGGATTAAAATGCAACTTCAAAGTTAGTCAAGGCCCTCAGGCTGAGTAAATCGTGCAAACTCTGGGATAGAACCTTGATTCTTTGGTTGGCTGTCATGCAGATTTGCACCACACCCTCAAACTCTAGCAGAATGTTAGTGATAGTGCAAGAAATGAGTGTAACAAATCAGTGTCAGATCTTATGGAGAAGTTTTATTTCACTAAATCTGTAATTAGGTTGATGTGATCTATTTATGCTTCCACACACGTACACTCATAAACCCCAGGATGCATGTCTAAGTAGTCTCACCAACATCATCTGTATGTGACACAAAAAATAAGGATTTCGACTATTGAGCCTTTACTAAGACAACAAGCTGATTTTGTTTTTGCCTTTTATACCCTTGAGGAATGGGTGCTGTGAGGGACCTCTTCCTTCTTTATTTTACCTTAGACCTTATAAGTTTTAGGCAAAATTCTGGAATTTTAGTTCTCTTTCCTGTATATGATTATTCTACAGTTGCACTTGTGTTCTTCATCTTCTTGACACTTAGTTCAGTTTGTTTGTCTTCTTAATTTGAATGGAATCATGTTGCAGTGTTGCAATTAACATGTACCATTTCTGTTGAACTTTTGAATGCTGCTTCTTGTGGAACCTGCAAACATTACAGTCATTCTTTATTCATACCAGTCTTCATACATCTATTACAAGTCTTGTATGTTCTCACAGAGTTAGTCACCAGAGGGCAAACTACTCATGCAGATTTACTCAATACAAGTATTTTTTTTCTTTAAAAAAAAAAAAAAAAAAAAAAGTCTATGAATGAGTTTACATGTAGCATTAAGTAGGTGGAAAGAGAAAACTAGCCTTCTGTGGAGATAAGGAAGTTAGTATTTTATGTTGAATGAGATGGAATTTTTAAGGTTAACATTTAAACCTTAGGACTAATTTGAGAACTTTAGCAGGGGGAATCCCTCTTCAGAGAATTTATTTTCTTGTGATCACATCAAACTATCACGTATCAGTCATGGAAAATAATTGTAGGTTAAAATATTTTACATCAGGAATTGGTCTTAAATCTTTTTTGTGATTAGATGAATCTTCATGAGGTGAGCAGGGAATCTTATGTTGTATTCTGCCTGCAGTGCCTGTAGATAAGGTCTTTCTTGAAAATATACCCAAAATAACTGCATCTCTAGTGTAAGATTTTGTTCCATTCCTTTGAGGAAGGCATGGCTTGTTGGATGAATCTGGCACTAAAGCTTTAGGAAATGACAAGATAGGTTATGGTGCCATAATAATTAATCCAATTTGTTTGTATGCATTATAACTGTCTTTTAATTATGCTGAAAGGATAAGATTACTGGCCTAATCGCCTGGTTTAAATCCCAGGTCATTAAATATCATCTAGGTAAGCTCTACTGAAAATGTCTCTTTAATCAGATAACTCTTTCTTGACGTGAAGACACGGGGGGGTTCTGCATGCACCACAGACACTAGTATTTCTCATGAATTAACTCCCTCAATCTTAAGAGATAAGGTACACATTTCTAATTGCAACACTATGGGGATGTTTCCATAGAATTGTACTTTTACTCATTATACTGAAGCAAGAGAAGATGTTCTGTTATGCTTTACATTATCTTGCTACTTGCGACCTGAATAGACAGTATTACTTTCTTTAGAGAATCCAGTTAGAAAACTAATTAGAACCCTAGTGCTTCAAGAAAAAAAGTAATTTACCAACTTGACATTTCTATGAGTTGAGATGGTCATATTGTTCATTACTACACATAGATAAGAATCTAAAGCACAAATGTCAAACATGCACAGATACTTGATACCAACTTCGAGGTGCTTTGGGACTGTAATCCTTCTTAATCTTCCTCTTCCAAAGCATATCATTTTATGATGGTTTAAACATAGAAAAGTACAGATTTTCTGAACTGCATGTATATGTTTCTATTAGTGGGGACCCAAGAATACCTATTTGAACATACTGAAAATAAATGAGTATGAAGAATTTACAAAACTCACATAGGGATTCTGTAGCAGAGACAGCAGAGAGAATTTAGTTCTCTGATTTCTTTGCAGGATTTTCATGGGGGTTGAGACGACGTCGAGTCTAGCAGCAAGGAGCTTTGCTTTCCATAAAATTCCGATTGCACATTTTGAAGTTTCATTCCACCCAATAAGGAAATTAAGAATTCTCAAAAAAAAAGTTTTGTGATTGTTTGCATGCATTTTGAAAACGATTTAAAATTAAATAAAGATATCAGATTACAAATGTTACAAATATCATTAGTTCAGACACTTCTTGATTGCCGACTGCTTGCCTTTTCAAGTTCAGTGTAGAGTTTTGCTATCCTGTAATCCTGCCCCATCCTTCTGGTATAGTATGTATTCAGTTATGTGGAAGTGTGTCGTGTTACTGGGTCAAAGCATTTGGAGACCATGAGTCAGGAGTGTTTATTCTGAGCTGTTGGGCTGCAGTGAGGTCACAAATTGGATCCAAATGCTCTGTCTCAGTTGTGATCAGAAGTGCTGGATCTGAACGAGCAGTCTAGTGGTGAATGGTCTAGAGAGTCCACTTTCTGAACTTGTAAAGGTAGCTCTAGGAATGGTCTGGAACATAATGGAAATTTTTTCTCTCTTTGCATTAAGAATTGTCATGAGACAAGTTTGGAGGGAAGCTCCTTTTTTGTGTATTTTTAACTCCAAATGTTACCCATAGCATAGTTGTTTTTTCCTTGAATAAGTGAACACACATACTTCATGTCAAACAAGGTGAATGAACTTTAGCATATATGGAGGAAACTTTGAAGATTTCTAAACTTTGGTTTGTGGTTAAGTACATCTCTACACATTAACAGTTCAGCAAAATCGGTAGCAAAAAAATAAATTGATAGTTTTAATTCATCTCAGTTCCTAAACAACAGTAGATTTTGTATTTTGTATTAAGTCATTTCTGCCCAGTTCTGTGGGAAAAGGTCCCATATAATTGGAGAGCATGTTACAGGTTTTTACTGGGGGGTTATAAACCTTAGAAGAGACCAAAAGTAGACTTGTGCTTCAAGTACTTCAGGATTGCTCAAAGTGGCATTAGTATTCTCTTGCTTCCAGTTAAATTCTGAAAGTTGTTTGCCCTGAGCTAAAGCAACAATAAAAGATGCATTTCTTTTTTGGTAATTGTATGAGTTACAGACTTTGCTCTCATAACCAAAGATGGTGATTTTTTTGTCTTCTGTCACAGAAGTTGTGGCGGTAAATATAGCTATTGATTATTATTGATGTACTCTAGCTAATTTCTAAGGTGGAAATTACATATTGTGCTATTTAGCATTGTGCTTTAATATTACTGCTCTCAGTAGCCAAGCTTTCATTTGTACCAGTTGACATGTCCTGCCCTGCAGTATGTGAAGAAGCAGAAAGCTGATCCCCATGTAGGTTAGTTCATTCTTTCCGTATGACATTTTCTGTGCCTCAGCAAAGTGTGCACCACTTTAAGTCCTCAGTGGGACTGCCATCTGCTGAAGAGCTTTGAGCAGCAATTTAAAAGCTAGATTTTTTTTCTTTAAAACTATTTTTTTTTCTTTGTTTTCAAAAAGACTCATTAGTGTCTATAGAAACTATGATAGATATAAATAATCCTAGAAATGCAGAAGTCTATTGTGGATATTGATATCAGCTCAAAAATTTGTCTTTATTCTGCACCATATCTGTTACTGTCATTGTTATTTTACAGGAGTTAGAATTATTGTATAACTGGGAACATTTAACTGCAGGAGTTTAATTTGAGGTAGTCATAGCAGTCAATTGTTTTGATAATCAGCACATGAAAATCATAGCTGATGTATAACTGCTTCTAGTCAGAGGTAACTGTAGGGGTTCCAATATGAATAACTTTTTTTTTTTTTTTTTTTAAATAGGGCTTTTGGATTTATGAACAACCTAACTGAAAAAAAAAATAAAAAGAAAAAAGTATCTTTGAATCAAAAATGAAGGTGTCTGGTGATATTCTTCAGTCTGTCTGGTAGCTGTAGATAGCAGTAGGTCTCCAGTGCATTTCAGTTTGTGTTTGTTGGATGTTTATTTATTTATTTTGCAGTTCTTTGAAAGAGCCTTGGTATGCCTCTGTTGGAGGAAAATGTATAGGAATATTCATCAGACAGGTTTAGAAATGCAGAGTGATGAAAGCTTTTGTAACAGAATCTGCTTTTCCTGGTGGTAACCAAAAGAGCTTTTTTGATTTAAAGGTCAGATTTCATGTATTTGTTCCCATTTGAGCTCTTTTTGACAGAATGAACACTATTTTCTTCTTGATTTCTAAGATATTTACTGTGAGTTAGTACTGTGTAAACATCAGACATTGTGAGTAGCTCTGTATTCTTCTGACCATGCCTTAGTAAATGGTGAAAGGAATTTCAATATACTTCTTTGGGCCTTTTCTGTAAGTACTGTAGCAAAGTGCAAAACGTCCATTTACTGGAGAGCAGAAAGAATGGTTTTGGTTTGAACTTGAAAGACTTTTCCATACAGCAAACTGCAGTAAGTAACTCCCTGTAGAGACAGAATGGTCAGTTGTCACTCTTTCCATTCATGCATCTGAGCCTGAGACATTAAGACATGTCTTGACATACCGGGAAGGAAACTTACAGTGTGCTTTCTTCTGAATATGTTGTCAGTGGGACTTGAGACTGTATCTTCTTTTAAGAGACTTCAGAAAATATTCAAAGTACTAAACCTTGTATATTATAATGGCAGCTTGTTCTATAGTTAGGCTTACCAAGCTATTCAGTTTTGTCTGGCTGCTTAAAAAAGTTATTAGTGTGATGACACGTAGTTTATATGAAGTCAAGTTGAAGGTGGTTTCTGTGAAAAAGAACAATTTGTAACACTTTTTGCACTCTAGTAAAATTGATCAGTATCCATTTAATGGATTTTATAATGGTTTGGTTTAGTTTAGTTTAGAAGAAAACTTTGAAACTATTCTAGAAGTTTCAAAATCTGAAAGATTTTTAATATATTTAGCCATATAAATGTGTGTGAAGCTGCCATTGCAAGGCTTGTGTTATCAAGCAGAAGTCTTGCATCTTCTTAGACCGTGCTTGAGTAATCCCAGATTAAATGCTTTTGTCTACATAGGTTCCTAAATACTCTTCCAATGCATAGGAAAAATGCTAAAGTTCTTTACCAATTTCTCTTCCCTACAGTGTTGTTCTATGACAGGAATAACGTAAAGATCTCTTAATCTGGGCTATTTTGTGTCCTCATACTCATTGTATATATAAGCTAAAATGTTGGTCCGTGTTTATATAAAAATATATGCATGTACATACACATTCTTATAAGTATATACCTTCTCTCTAGATAAGTGTTCTATATTTAAGTAAATGCTCTGAAATTACCTTTACTCTGAACCATGTTAAATATTTCTCACTATTGAGTTATTTAACTTTTTAGAATGTTAACTTGTCACATTACTATCAGAATAATCTCTCAGAAACTGAATGACCTCTGTGATGTACCAAAACCTACATATTTATTTTTTAAGAGCTGTTATCTGCTACATACTAAAAATAGCAGATGTGGCATAAAGTTACAGAAGTCACTGGCTAAGCACTTGATATGGAAATACTAAACTACTTTTTAAGTGCAGAGAAAGTATTTTATTAATTTAGTTTCTTTCAATTATTTTAATGATTAACATGAACTTGTGAAGCAGTAGGAATAAGATAATATTTCTGCCCTCTGCTTTAATTTCCATTCGTATTAGGAAGGATATAATGAAGGATGTGACAATCTGAAACAGTAATTTTTATTACCAGAAGTAGTTCCTCTAAAGATGTAGAAGGTATATCTTAAACTTAAAAAATAAATGGAAAAAAAAATTACCCATTTTGAGGTAATCGCAATTGAAGTAACTGCTTATTTAACCATGTAATCACTTCTAAATTCCTGTATTTATCAACTTTCTATTAAATTCCAGTTTGCATTCAGATGTATTCCTAAACTATGCATAGACAAACAAGCTAGCAAACAAGAACTGACCAACAAAACAGGACAAATATGAAGCTTTAATTATTTTTTACATGCCTATAGATACTTTTGTTTACAAAAAGTATTAAATTTCTTTTGTTGGAACTTGGTGTATTTAAATGTGAACAGTGACTTAGAATCAGTTTTGTAACTCTGACAATTTAT
>JAOEGS010018740.1:25560-59822 GCA_025447755.1 Corythornis vintsioides
ATTTATAAACAGTTTTATTTTAAAAAAATTAAATTTATAATACATTTTGCTTTAAATTAGTCTTTTGTGAAACAAAACATTTACTACGTTGAAAATCTAACACTTCTTTCTGGAGCTGCTAAGTTTAAACAATTTTGTTCCATTTCTCTTTTCCTAATGAAATTTTAAGGAATTACAAGGAATTGAAGAAAAACATAAACTAGTGTGAGATTGGATTATCGAGCAGGTGAAGAAATCCCACGTTCTCTTCTGTGTTCTCCACCAAGTCTAAGGTTGCGTAGCTGTAGAACATGTGTAAGCATCTAACTGCGAGAATGTAGATGTTTGCTGGTTTCTACTCAACCTTGCTCTTTTGTTCCCTGTGCTCTGAAATGTGAAGGGTTGGGTGGGGGAAGAAGTTACAGTGGCATGGTGTTTACCATGTCCAAAATGTTGACCTTTTCTTCCTGCCTTGTATTAGAAAACTCTTGTTCTTCCGCTTCTCTGTGTTCAACAGAAGGCTGTTCTGTGGTGCAGATCGTGGGCACCTTTACAGAACACTAATGCATGCACAACTGGGTTAATGAAGGCAAAGTTTCTTGATTGTACCACAGCTTCCAGTTGGAAGGTGGTTGAGTGAAAGTAGTAGCAAATCAGTATCATGGCTTTTTTGGCCTGTACTTTTCTGTCTGACTAGTCAAAACTTTCTTTGCTAAAGCCTGTGTATGGTACTATTTAGTATCGTGTATTAAATAGAGGCTTAATAGGGAGTTGAATTTTGTTGTTAGCTGCAACTCATTTTCTGCCCTTTGCTCAAAGGAAAGCAAGTAGGAGGCTTCCTGCCTCTTTTCCCAGTTTTACTGCTGATTAGGGAAACTGAGACTATAAAAGTTGTATCTTTTTTCTCTATGTGAGATGTGCAACAACATATTATCAGTCTTTCAGTTGTACCCTGGTCTATTGGCAGGAATATACAGTGGTTCAAGATTGAATTTGTTGAAAATTTTATGCCTTCATAACATGTTCTATAACGTTATCCTACTGCAGTCTTATTAAGTCATTTTTCATCTCCTCTTAAATTAATGTTGACGTTCTATTACTAGATTTGTTCTTGTCTTCAGATTGAACATAAAGGAAAAAATTCTTATAGCTAGAATATTAAAATTAATTGTTTGATAAGCAGTACCTTTCTTGAAGTAAAATTCCCCTAGAAATATTAAATTGTGAGATCAATTACTCTTTTAGATTTGCTTTCATGTATGAAAAAATGCTTTTGGAGCTTTCAAGACATCAGGAGAATGCGTTGAAAATCACAGTGAAAAAGGCCAGAGTGTGGAAGAAGAGTCACCAATGTCCATCCCTGCTGGTATTGCAAGGAATAGCAATTCTTTGGATTTCTGTCTTTATTCAGCATTCTAATACCTCTTCAATAATGCAATGTGAAGTTTTGATGTTTGGTGATGTGAATTCCATGTGATTTATGGAGATGTGAGAAAGCTGATTGAAATTAAATTTCAGTCTTTTGTGATTGGATTTTTTTTGGTTCTTTGGAAAGGGCCAAAAGGCAAAACTGGGTGCAGATTTGAAGCTGATATTTTACAAATGCTTGTAAGTTACTGATAAGGAATTTCTGTTAGCCTGTAGAAGACAAATTTGCTTTACAGTCCAGTTTCTCTTTAATACTTCTACCAAAGTTTCAGAATACTCCAGATGAAGCATTTACTATTAACTTTAGGATATGGATAAACTGATAAGAGATACATCGGAATGGTCAGGCAGAAGCAGTATGTGATGGTGTTTGGAGAAGGGGAAAGATATTATTTGTTTCACTTTTAAGAAAATTTAACTGCCTTACTTGGAGGCTTACAGTTCTTCAGACAAAGTGTAGGCATAAATGTAGGTGACCTGGATTTTGATGGAAGTGAAGGAGCACAAAATTCTGCCAAGAGGGATGGCTTGTACAAGGAGAACACTCAACACTTTCACAGAAAAAAAGGTGAATGGCAAATAATTCACTAATTAACATCCCTATAGAGAAACATCAATTTTCTGACACTTTTTTAAATTGATCATTTTAGAACCTGTGATATTCATTAGATAAGTAATGATTTGCTTTTACTGTTTTGTCTCTTGTTCTGTTTTCCTCCTGGTGGGATGACAGGCAACATGTGGTAGCTGAGAAGGAAGAAAATGTCCTTCGGTTTGTTCTGTGGGACAAATGTGTATTGCCATAAATTTTTCTAGTGTCTTTCTTGCATAGTAGCAGCAGAATCACAGATGATGGTTTTGTTTTTGTTTTTGTTTTTTTAACACATTCAGTTAATTTCTTTGAATTTCGTTTATCTGGCTCAGATATAAATCAAAAATGATGTAAATAAACTTGGATATTTTTATTTTTTTCTGATCCATATTGTTGAAATTTAGATCACAAACAGGACAGTTGAGAACATTTCTACTGAAAGTTGTGTGTGGGACTGACTCTTGCTGTAATGGCATTTGTGAAGAAGAAAACTTTGGTTTGTGAGAAACCATAAACTAGTGAAGTAAAAGCAGTTTGATCACCTAGTCCATCTGCAGGCAATGCAGGATTTCTAATCTACTTCTGGCATGTGACATGGACTACAGAAATTGCTTTGAGGATAAAAGACAAATAAGTTAACAGAACTGCTTCATCTTTACAAAGAGCAAAGAAAGAATGCTTGTTTCCCTGATATCTACCAGATGAGATACCAGAGGACTTGGAAGGCATGTACTAAAATTCTGAGTATTTTAAAAAATGGCTTTTATTCTATTTTCATGTCAAACATCATTATATATTTGCATTTGATTTATATTTGGGCCTACAGTATTTTAGAGCTGTAATAAAATAAAAGCATTAGATTTGAACATAGTTACCAAAAAAAGGGCAAGACACAAGTGTGAGCTTTCTAGGGTTAAAATATAAGTGAGAGTAACACTAGTTTATTTGTACTTTTTATTATTTTTATTTTCTTATGTCTTTCTTCTGAGAATCACAACCTTCATAGGATGCTGGGTATAGCTTGTCTCACAATAGATGTAAAGAAACTGAGACATTTACTTCAGTTGGAGCTGCCTTTTTTTAAGTATTCTTACAGTGCTGTCAGTCTAAATCTGCCTTTTCTAGCTGGGCCTCGGTAGGCCACAGCTTCTGCCTTAGGCAAAGTGTACTCGTGATTGATTCCAACTCCAAATGGATTTATTTTTATTTGTTTCTTTTCCATTAAGATTTGTATGAAAGTTCAAATACTGCAATTTGATTTACAGATATGCACATAGGAAAATAGGGGACCTGTTTGAACAGAAAGAAACTTCATTAATGAGGGACTGATTTTGAGATCTTTTTGTCTCAGATGGCAGTGGTTTGTGCTGCCAGGTCTATGTGTGTCTGCTAGAAGTAATTTCCTGATGCTAAATAGTTGTCATGCCCCTGTTCCCCTACTTTTTGTATGCTTGTTTGCTTCAGAAGATAAGACTCATCAGAAATGTTTGTATGTCATGCAGCTGTTTAAAAAGGGAGGGGAAAATGTGTTGAGCATGACCTGAAATGTATCCTCTACTATTTCAATAGTTCTGAGTAGAAATACCTCTCTTGCTGTTCCTGAAATAAGAATTGATCAGCTACACTGGATGAAACAGTGAAGGGAATGAATGGGAGACTGAGTTAAAAACAGGAAAGGAAAGGTGACAGCATCATAATGCTGGAGACATTTGTAGAAAACTATTAGGTCTATTGATGCACTGCCCTCTGTCAGGGCCATAGTGGAAGCTATTGACTCTTGCACAGATTCTATTAATGAGACTTTTCTCAATTTGAGAAGCTTCTTAGTAGAAATTTAATTTGTTAACCTGAAATGGACCTTTGCCACTGAGTTGGTGTAAGGAAATTAATTTATATCATATGCTTTATTCAGCATTTTAGTTCAACTTCTTAGAAATAAATCTCTATTTCAGTTGCCCTAGGAAAAGAAAACTAAAAATTTCTGCCGTGGTTTCTCTTTGGTGCTGTCTCATTTATTCTATGGATAAATATATATCCTAGCTGTTTTTATCTTCTGGATACAGATGTGGAATACAAAAAGTGTACCTTACAGTACTGTTTAGGGAAACAGTAAAGGGAAAGAAAACCCAAGTCCTATTTTTGTAAGAACCTCAACATTCAATATTAAGTTCGACCTTTATCAAAATCTCCTATTTGCAGACATAAATAGGCATAGTTCAAAGCAGATTTCACATTGATGATGCCATTGTAATTAAACCTGCAGATTTTACTTTTCTTTGATTGAAAGATATTTACTTTTATATCATTTAAATACTTTTCAGAGTACTTAAAGATTCTCATACAGAATATCAATTTTACTTTCATCCTTTGTTCTGCTATTTTCTCACTGAAATAATTGTCCTGGTTTGAGTTAGAACAGAACTACTTATCAGTGATCCTACTTTTCAGCTCAGTTCTTCTAAGTTTTTCTGTCTGAAGTGAGCAGCCTGTTCTCACAGTGTCTGCTTCTGGCAGTGATATACCCCATGTGTAGAGTTAGTACCAGGGATTGGTGTGCAGACCAAGGCCCCTGCTGGATCTTGTGTACCGTGTTGGGGGTTGCAGAAAGTGAAATGCTACACCTGTGGGGAGGGGTGGACAGGACAGGTGACCATAAACTGACCAATTCCATCCCATATAACTCAAACTCAATATAAAGGTGAGGGATCATAAGGATCAAGGGCTCAGCTTGGCTCTTTTTTTGGCTGCTTTTTGGCTCTTCACTGGCCGACATCCAAGGAGGACTTGGTTCATTCTGCCTTTGATCCTGATATGTGTTTTCCAAAGTCCAGTACTAGAATCCATCTCCTGAATATGGTTCCTGTCTGCCACTGGGCCCAGTCTGGAACTTTCCCAGAACCTGCTCCTCAGCATCAGTGTTGATGGATATAGAATTGCCATCAGTTGTGTGTGAGTGTGTTGAGTTCAATGCTGGTTTTGTATATTTTGGTATATATTTCATTTTTTATATTTATATTTTTCATTAAAGCTGTTCTAGTTTCCTTTTCTGATTGGTAATTCTCTCTCCCTTATTCACTTTCCCTTCCCCCATGGTGAGGAAGGGGAGGTTAACTGTTATAGGTCTAGATGGCTGCCCCAACCCCAAACCATGACAATAATGTAGATTTTTTTCCCTCAGTTCATACATCTTACTTGTCTTTGCTATACTGATTGCACAGTGTGAAAATGTTAACAGGTAAGCATTGCTAAAAGCAGCTAAGAACTGCTAAGACTGTACATTTGCAAAGTGTTTCCAAAAGCAAAATTTTCATTCTCTGGAGAAGATGGCATCAGTCATTGTCACCACAGAAGCTATAAATCCCAGTGCAAGATGGTAGATCCAAATAACGATAACGGAGTTTTGCTCTGAACTGTGTTAAATAAAATGAGTGGTTAATATTAACTATATCTGTAAAATGCTTTCTGTGTGAAGACAAGAAAACAAATGCTTTTGCCTGTTTTGAAGGCCAGACATTCTTACGCATGCTTTAATGTATCAGATGCCATACCTAGTATTGAATATAGGATATGGGATAGAAAACCTTTTGTCACAAAGTGTAAACATGAAAATAATTTGCTTTGGTGAAAGCCTTCAAATCTAAGCAGTTATGCTTCATATACTTTTAGTGCTTGTCAATATTACAAGACAAAAATGAGAGTTTCCAGTGTAATGGATACAAACAGAAGTAAATTAATATTACATGGTATCTTTGAGAAAAATCCAGAGGCATTCTTTAAAGTGAACTCTATGTCAATAATAAAGTATTTGGATATTTATTTATTTATTTTGGTACTCTCATTTTTATTATGGATTATTGTAAGAATTATAAACGATCTTGCCTGAAACACTTGAAGTGTTTCTATCTGTATTTAAATACCTGCAGAATAATGCTTCCAAGCTGTTGGAAGCCCTTCATGTTAATGTTCTGCTCAGCAAGAGCACAGGTGCTCTCTTTATTCTCTATGGCATTGTGTGGTCTTCTAGAGGATATTGTGTTCCAGCATAGCTACTTGTATGCCTCAAAATGTAGAGTTTTCACCGTGTCCTGGAGTGTTAATTGTGTTGGCTCAAACGTGGCATTTTGTAATGAATTTACCTCCTTTGTGTAGGTTTTTGTTTCACATAGTTCTCCTTATCGTAGTTGCTGAAATTAATTAAGTGATGTGATTAGCATCTGTTATTGGAGGTTTGTTCTTCCTTTCTTTCCCCAAGGTAAACCTTTAGGGCTGATATTAAATATTTTATTCTCTGCTCTATATTTATGTTAGTGAAAGCCAGATCACCAAAGTAGACCTGTCCTTTAGAAAATAGACTGATAATATTTGCAGTAGTTTTAGTTTCTGAAGGAATTAATTACACAAAGTGGAATTGGCTGTGAAAAGAGTCTGTGTAGGTGAGCATCGCCCTCGCCTTAGGCTGTTTGTGGTGTGTTGATTTACTGCATGGTTCTCTTCAAATGCCTTCTGGTGCCATGTTGATAGGTAACTGGGTTGCACAAATATAAGATCTGAGATTTCACCTGAATTTCCTCTTTGAGAAGCACTCATTATAGAGGTATGGACAGGTTTCACACACTACTCACAGTACTAAGACAGCTGCTGTATTCAGCACTATTACAGTAGTTCTCTGAGGGTTTGGGCTGTCAGCTTTGCAGCAGAGAATCCAGGGTGGGACAAAGTTGAATGTAGCTTAAGACAAATCACCATCAGATGGGCTGCATCTTGCCCTAATGCAGCCATTTCTTAAATACCATCTTAACCTGTAAATGTTGATATATAGATCATTCATAGAATCACAGAATGGTAGGGGTTGGAAGGGACTTCTGGAGATCGTTGAGTCCAACCCCACCGCCAGTGCAAGAACACCCAGGGCAGGCCACAATCCAGACAAGTCTTGAAAGTCTCTAGAGAAGCAGACTCCACAGTCCCTCTGGGCAGCCTGTTCCAGTGCTCTGCCACTCTCACAGTGAAGTTTTTCCTCATGTTGAGGTGGAATTTCCTGTGTTCCAGACTGTGCCCATTGCCCCTCATCCTATCACAGGGCACCACTGAAAGGAGACTGGTCCCTTCTACTTGACACCCACTCTTCAGATATTTGTAAACATTAATAAGATCCCCTCTCAGCCTCCTCTTTTCCAGGTTAAACAACCCCAGAGCTGTCAGCCTTTCCTCATAAAGGGAGATATTCCATTCCCTTAACTTTGTAGCTCTCCCTTGGACTCTCTTTAGTATTTCCCTGTCCCTCTTGAACTGGCAAGACCAGAACTTGAACACAATATTTTGGATGTTTCCTATAAGTTGATAATAAGAGATCATACATTATTTTAATGTATGCTGTTGGTCTGATGGTCCACATGCTGTCCAGATTGTTTGCTTGTTTCTGTTATCAGGCATTAGCATCAGGAATACAATCTTAGTACTGTCAGAAGCTCTGTTTGGCAGTGAACGAGAACTGCTTTACACAGAGGGGATTCTTTGTCATTGGTCAGACTGCTGTATATTTCCCTGAAGGGTTGAGGTTGGAAGGGACATCTGGAGATCATCTGATCCAATCCTTCCTGCTCAAGTATAGCCATCTAGAGCTAGTCCCAGAATAAAAGTGTTTCCTGGTATTTGGTTGGAACCTTCTGTGTTTCAGTTAGTCCATTGTCCATATCTGAAGGAATCTGCTTTTCATGGAAGGAGCAGGATGAGCAAGTCATCTAAAGTATTAATGTATTTCCAAAAGAAATGTTTGTGAGGAAGGAGGAGAAATACAGTTAAATTCTTAATTGTTCAGGTTGCTTCAAAGAACATTTATTGCTTCCTTGGGCTGTTGTGTGTTGAAGCCATTATGTGGAAAAAACAGTGTTTTCAAAGTTCAGCTTGGTTTGACATGATCATATATCTAAATGCATAATGGTATACCAGCCAAATATATCCCGTAATCTTCTTTCTATGCTGCATAGCAGTGTTCCTTTTCACCTAGCTTTCTGTGAATTAGAGCTTAGTCAAGTAAGATTGTAGTTCCTGAGTGATGAAAAGTTTGTTGTATCTTGAGAGTTCATGTGTTAAAAGTCATGTGATAAGAAGCACAAGAGAAATTGGCTTCATACCTCCCAAAATGCAGTCACTCGAGGCAGGAATAGCTTTACTTTCTGGGATAACAGTTGGACCTGATCATCTTGAAGGTGACTTTGAGACAGAATGATTCTATGATTCTACTTAAGGTTTTAATGTAACAAAACAGCTTTTTATCCTCTACTATTTACAGGGTTCTGAATACATTAAATCAAATAATTAGGCTAGTTGTAATTATGGATTTCAGAAGTCATCTTAATTTACATAAAATTATTGTGATATACATAGTTAAGAAATTGTAGCTTGCAGTTACTTTGAGTAAAATCAGGATTTGATCAAATTCTTAGTATTTTAATTATTTTACTCAAAGGATTAAAACCAGTGGTTTAGTACTTGTGTATTGTCATTTTAAGAGCTATTGAAGCATATTTATAAGAATAGGAGAAAGTTATCGTGTAAATTGCATGTAACAGGCACAGGTAGCAACAGCATAAAATGGTACTTCAGACTTTTCTTTTTTTGTGCTGACTGGGATTTTCAATTACAGGACTCACATGACTTTTATAGTACCTTAGTCTCTCACTTTGTTGTTTTTTGGTTAGTTTGGGTTTTTTTTTTTCCTAGTACCCATTAACTAAACCAAGGTGTTTGTGGTAAAGAACCAATAAAGTAGATGATTTGACACTCTCCAGATCACCTACTAAAGATGTAACTGTAAAATTTGACACTAGAAGAACCGCTAATATAATTTTAGGTTTGAATTTTAATGGTTTTGAGCAGCAATGTATCATGCCCTAGAGAAAGGTCAAGGTAATTTTTTGCATTGTGGATACCAAGTAATTTATATAGTGTTTCCAGTAGAAAAGTAGTTTAATGGACCTGCAGGTAATGTTTAATAACTGAGAATGTAAGTTAAATTGACCATCTGCTACAGGTCTCTGCACTTGCTGCAGTGGCATGTGAGATAGAAGAGAAATTTCACACTCATTTTGTTTCTGATTGTTCTAATTGTTTCTTTTTCATGCAAAGCATGAAAAGGCTCTTGCAGTTAAGAGAGTTCCCTCTCTAAATTAAATGTAAACCCAGAGTTTTAATTGAAGTAATTTCCAAAGTACATTCACTCCTCTTCAGTGATATGCTTTGAAGGGACGGTGTGTAACTTCATAACTGAATTGAAACAGGACTTGATAGCAAACGATGCCTCTGAGGTACCTGCTGCGTTGCCTCTGCCTCATTCCTTGGCTGATTTGTGTTGGTTCGCAGATGAGTTTGTCCTGGATTGTTTTACTTTGGGTAGTTGAACGGTTTTTCAGAAGCTTGGTAATTGGCCTTTAAATGTTATTTTTGGGGGGTCTGTGTTTGAGGCCATAGGGCTAACTAGAGATTCACAGGAAGAAATCAACAGGAAATCGAATTCAGAAGAATTTTGTCCATATACAAAATATGGTGATGCAGGTGTTAATTTTGGAGACTAAATAAGTGGGAAGTGGTGTAATCTCTTGGTAACTCTTGTCTTCCTCCATGGACAGAGGAAAGGTTGCACTGTATTCTGTGCAACGGAATAAACAGCATTCATTATGAGAAGCTCTAGCATCTCAATGTCAGTTAATTTGAAAAGTGTCCAGAATGAAGTCATGTACCATAAATGAGAGCCCTCTAGAGAACGTGACTGCTAACTGTAATACAAGAACTCTCTTAAAAAATCAAAGTTAATTCAGGGATCCACATGTAAGTTGTGTCTACAAGATGACATGTATTGAAGGAGAAATCAATGGTTTAGCTACAAAGTCTCTTTGGAAGTATATAATCAAAACAGTGTTCATTTCTTCAGTACACCTAGAATTAAATGAAATCTGGTCCATAGGTTTATCCTTTGAGCCTTGTTAATCTTATCCAGTGTTGATTCTGAGCTATTAATGGTTGCAACAAGTGCAACTCTATAAAGGATTGGTATGTACAGAAGATAGACTTAGCATGTGAGATTTGAATTTTCAGTAATTTTTCTTTTTTTTTTTTTTTTATCTTTCCACATTATTTTCTTAGCTCCAAAGCACTTAAAATCATGTTTAATTCCTAAGTAAATTGCTTATTAGGAACTAAGCATGCTTGCTTTTTTTTTTTCTTTTTTCTTTTTTCTTTTTCTTTTTTCTGTCAGGCAATTTAGAGGGAATCAATTCTTATGAATTGTTTTAACCTAGTGTTAATTTGGTCAGATAAGTAAACTGGCCATATAATATATGTAACTACTGCCAAATAAATTGAATGTCAGTATTTGGTTCAGAAACACTGAGACTGAAGGAAGGAAATACTTGTAAAGCATGTTCCTGGATTTGGGTGAGCAAAGGTATCTTCATTTAAGGATGTCAGTTACTACATGTGTTTGTATAAACATGATTTAATTGCCATAACCCTTTCCCTGACCACAGTAGCCCATCCACATGATGAGTGACAGAAGCTATAACTTTTTTGCTACCTTGATCCATATCTTTTAAGAATGTTAAATTCTGTCTACTGTACATACTGGAAGGTACTTGAAGCAGTGCGGGGTAGCTGTGTTACTAAATAACCACGGATAGTGGGTGGTGTGAAACATTAGCCTTGTCTGTTTCAAATGGGGAGCTGCCGTGGCATTGGCCGTGTTCCAGAGAAGCTGCTGCTGTGTGAGGCATAATAGAATCACCTTCTTTCTGAAGGAGGAATTGGAAATTGTTTCCACTGGTTCAAAGCAGGTGCCAACTTCTGCGAGTGGGGAGGTCCATACCACATTTCTTAAGCTGGATCCTGATCATTTATTTGTTCAGTTACCTCATTTGTCTTCTGACTGAGCAGAATTACAGTAAAAAAGCATCTTGAATTTATTGGTTTAAAAATATTTAAAGACAAGAAAGGTACATCAATAAAAAATGGAAGGTGAAAGAAAACATACACACACGCACACCCCACCCCTAAAAAAGAACAAGAATAGGGAGCTAGTGACAACAAATGAAGGCCAGAGGTTCTCAATGACTTTTATTCCTCAGTCTTTACTGGAAAGCTCTCTCCCAATACCTCCCAAGTAAAAAAAACACAAGGCAGGGTTCAAGGTGTTGAAGTAATTTCCACTGTATGTGAAAATCAGGTTTGTGACCTCCTGAGGAATCTGAACATACAGAAGTCTACGGCACGCGACAAGATGCATCCCAGAGTTCTGAGTGAACTGGCAGATGTAGTCATGAAGCATGGAGCAGACTTTCCTAGAAGGCCTGATAAGGCACGTGGAGGACAGGGAGCTGATCAAGAACAGCCAGCATGGCTTCACTAAGGGGAAATCCTGCCTGATAAACCTAGTGGCTTTCTATGACAGAGTGACTGCATCAGTGGATAAGGGATGACCTATGGATGTGATCTGCCTGGACTTCTGCAAGGCCTTTCACACGTTCCCCTACAACATCCTACTTGCCAAGTTGGAGAGAGTTGGATTTGATATGTTGTGTAACATTATCAATGATATAGACAGCAGGATCAAGGCACCATCAGCAAGTTCACAGATGACACCAAGCTGAGTGGTTCTGTCAACAGGCTGGAGGGATGGGATGTCATCCAGAGGGACCTGGGTTAGCTGGAGAGGTGGGCCCAGGTGAACCTCCTCCACCTGAGCTGGAAGAACAATCCCCACTATCAGTACAGGCTTGGGGAGGAGGTGATAAGAGTGCAGCCCTGCAGAAAAGGGCTTGGGGGTGCTGATAGATGAGAAGCTGGATATGAGGAGCCAGTGTGTGCTGCCCATCCTGGGGTGCAATAGGAGATGTGTGTCCAGCAGATGGAAAGAGGTGATTCTGCCACTCTGCTCTGGACAGACCTCATCTGGAGTACTGGGTCTGGCTCTGGAGTCCTCAGCACAGGAAGGACATGGACCTGATGGAGTGGGTCTAGAGGTGGAACACGAACATGATCAAGGGGCCGGAACACCTCTCCTACCAGGACAGGCTGAGGGAGCTGGGGTTGTTCAGCCTGGAGAAGAGAAGGCTCCAGGGAGACCTTATAGCCACCTTCCAGTGCCTGAAGGGAACTTTTAAAAAGACTGGGGAGGGCCTGTTTACAAAGGCCTGTAGAGAAGGGACAAGGGGCAATGGTTTTAAATAGGAAAGGAGTGCACTTAGATTAGAAATAAGAAGCTCTTTACCATGAGAGTGGTGGAGCACTGGAACAGGTTGCCCAGGGAGGTGGTTGAGGCCCCATCCCTGGAGAAATTCAAGGTGGGGCTTAACAAGGCCCTGAGCAACTTGAGCTTATTGAAGATGTCCCTGCTCTCATCAGGGTGATCTCTAGAGGGCTCTTTCAACCCAGACATTTCTATGATTCTAAGAAATATTTATCAAGAAGCTCAGCTAGCATCTGTTGGTCTGTCGTTTTGAAATCTGTTTTTTGTGTAAAGTGATAGGACCAAATTCCTCAGGTGTGTCATCTTTTTTTAATTATTATTATTTTTCCCCCCTTATAGAAGACATTTAAGTCATTTAAGTGAGAGCTGCCTTCCAGGGGTTTCTGTAAGAATGAAGAATAGCTTATGCTGCTTAATTTACTAGAGCTAAGATTATCAACCCCTTTGGGTAAATTGCTATTGACTGTTTTATACTTGTTATCAACAATTTCCTTTACTGTACATTAATTTCATGCTAACAGAAAGGAGTGGGAAAATAGTTGCATTTGGACTAGCTGCATCTGTGCCTTCTGAAACAATGAGCAACCACCATTGGTATAACAATTCTTACTGCTTATTTGAATGTCTTTTATATAATGCCACAGGGAAAATATTTGTTACTGTCTAGTGTGCAAATGACAGAAGCAGTGTCTGATATAATATTTTTTGCACACACTAGTATATGTTAGTTACAGATAGGTATTTCACAATCCATCTCCGTGGAGCAATATCCTTCCAAAACATAGCCATATACCTGTTGAGAATAGTATTTATCTCCCAGCTCACCAAATGCAACTCAGATACAATGCAATTTGTAATAAGAGGTGAAATGATAACATTTTAAAATGTGTATTTTTTTATACCTGTTGGTTTTGCAGCAGCCTGCCAAAGCATGTTTCTATGCTTGGAGACCTCTGTTGTACCCCTGTAAACTCCTAATTCTGGTTATGAAACCTGAGCATTCTCGTTGGTCACTCTACTTCCTACTAATAATGTGGTAAATATTTGGATGGTTAATAAAAGCTTGTAAGCTCCACCACTTTCCTTACTTGCACTTCTAATTTCATGTTATGCTGGTTGCCAGTGTATTTCACCAACTATGAATAATAACAAATTCAAAGTCCTCTAACTGCTAAAGAACATGTGTCCTGTAAACTATCCCTAGGTTTTCTCCCAGGAAACGTAGTTTACTTCTTGAGTGACAGCCAGCATTGGACTTTGTTCTAGTATGCTAATAAATCTGCATATGTGCAAGAGATTTATTCTGTTGTTTTTACTACTAGCTGCTAATTCTCTAGCTTCTCATATGTCTTCTCATGGCTTGCACAGTTCACTTTGCATTGATAACTGGGACACATGGTTTGATGCATTCTGTTATGACTTCCATCATGTAACTTAGTTGGGATTGTGTGTTGAGCTCAGATAAAAAAATAGTTGTAATAGCACAAGTACAACACCATACCCTGAGAACATGCTTGGGTATCTCAGCAGCTGTGATTTATAATTCATATGGACATGGAAAAAGCAGAGGGAGGTCATTCTCCCCGTTCTGTATATAAGTAAAATAAAAAGCAAATTTTACTTATAATGCTCCTAAATCTAAAGAAGTATGTTTTACTCAAATTCAGATTAGTTCAATATTGTGACTTCATCTTTAGAGCAGTGGGTAAGCACTAAGTAACAAGAACAAGAGGGTACTCTTGAAAAATATAACCTAAGCCATTAACCTTGTACATGAAATTAGTTTGGAAGTTCTGCTTACACCGGTTGATGATACTGGTTTTCAATATGATGAATTAGATAGACAGCAACTAGTAGAGTCTTCTGTTGTGGGTCTTGTGGACAAGCAAATAGGAATAATGAAAAAATAATCTGGTATTCCTGTTTGGCATTTATTTAGTGAGGCTGTCTTTCCATTATAGAGCTACCTCATCTGGTGTTTGAAGAAGGTTATTAGTGTGCCCAGCCAGCCATGTATTCAGTGCTTTTAAAATGCAGTCTGAAAGCCTGATCTGCTTAGATCCACTGTATCAGTGTTGCTGTTTTTAAAACCACTTAACTGCCTCTCTTCTCTTGCTGCATAAGGGGATTTGAGATAAATTCTGAAATGTGTATTTGTTCTTAAAGCTTTCTGTGTTGTCTCTAGATAGTGCAGGAGCAATAGGAGGAAAACAGAATCCACATCTTTGTTGCTATTGCCTAACTAAAAGGAAGAACAGAAAATCCCATTACCTCTCAGCAGCTGTGGAGCTGATTGCTCATATTTCTCCTAGTGTTGTTCTTTGAGTTGGATAGATGATGGGATATAGGTTTCTCAGCAGACAGCAGAGTGACACTATGATGTGTTCAATATTTTTATCTCAAAGGTAAAACCATCCCCTGTAGATGTAATGTTATGTTTTAGGTTACTACTTTTTCTATCAGTCACTTTTAGAAGGCCTATGCTGTCTACTGATTTAATAGCTCTTTTTATTTGTTATCTTTCCACTCTAAACTTTTTTTTCTGGTTTTGTTCTAATTTTGGACATCATCATGTAGAATTAGACAAATGGTGGTATAGATTGCTTTGTTAGACTTCATGTATTGCTGCTCTTTCTCATTCTTACCAGCTGGAGACTAACTGTACCTTAAAGTGCTTAAGCTGTTGAATTGTCCAGTTTGGTCTTGAGATTTCTCAGCCTTGTTTTAATTTTATTAAGTTTGTCTATATTTGGACCAGTCTTGTACTGACAGTCGCTCAGTATTTGGTTCCAGGCTTCGTGTTGGGAAGTTCCATCGGCCTCTGTACATGGTTATGCTTTCTGTGGTATTGAAGCACCAAGCTAGCTCAAATTTAACTTAAGATTTAAGTTACACTTTACAGAGTTCCACCATCCATATGAAGTGGTTATAAGTAAACCAATTTAGAAAGGCTCAGTTGCCTTTTCCCTGTACTGGTATGGCTGCTTTGGCCGCAGAGCAGACTGAGCAGGGGGACAAATAACCCATCCAAATGCAAACACCAAGGTGAGTTCCCTATTTCAGTATATTTAACCACCTCACAAATAGCTTTGAGACCCCAAGAGAGGGAGCAATTACACGTGTCAGAAAGGATGGTTGGTGGACATTAATAGCTAATTACAAACTAAGAATATATTGTCAAATTGTCTGAAAATCAATTTAGGGATAACTAGAGATGTCTTTATTTGTCATCTCTGAATCCTAGAAAAAAGAAATCAACACTAATGATGCAGCATGTTTTGGACAGGGCAATGCTTACAGTGTCTTCCATCCAAAAGTAATACATTAGTGAAAGCCAGAAGATTTAAAAAAAAACCAACCCCAAATCTATTAATCCTCTTCATTATTGCTGAAAGAAATTCAGTCTGGAAATTACTGCACTGAGTCAAATTGCATTCAGGACCTTGTCTGGAGTGAGAAATATCCAGGGCTTTTCCTAAGAAAATGAAAAAAAAAAAATGTCTAGAGCAGAAATTGTACAGCCATCTAATGACTGATAGCAAAGGGAGACTTAATTTTGACCCTGGCTGGTAACTGATTTCCCTCTGGAGCAGGAGGGTTTAATTTATAATTTATTTATTCTTTTAGATAAAAGCATTGGCAGTGTTGCATCTTTTAAAATGCTGACTCCCATGATACTTCTGGCAAAGGCATGCATGGTTATAAAGAAAATAATTTTGTACCTTTGCTAAAAAAATGGAAGAAGGGATATTTGTTAAACATGTCTAGCTGAATTTAGAATGTTTATTGCAAACATTTAACTATATCAGAGAGACAGTAATACTTGCATATGGTTTGTAGAGTTACTTCTAAATGAAAAGTATATTGAAAGTTTTATTTGAGACTGTCATACTAAAAGAGTTCTGCTATTAGAAGTTGATTTTGCTGCATGGAGGGGAGGTGGGAAGGTGAAGGATGTTTACATACTATCTTCAGCCACAAAAATGTGCTCGTTCTGGTGTGAGAGGATCTTTGGGATGAGAGGGAATGTTCTGTTTTTTCTGAATTCAGATGAGTTTGCTGGTGGTGTTCTCCACGCTGTAGCACCAGTGCAGCTGAAGACAAAGCATAGGGCAGGCAGCTGAGGAACATGGAGGGAGAGCTGCTTGAACTGCTGCAACTGTTAGAAGAAATGTCTTCTGAACTGTGTGCTCTCTTCAAGATAAGATTTTTAAATTATGCAGTCATTCTGGTTTGAATATATTTGTTTGCAAAGTGCTTTGGGTATTTTTGCTTTGGACAAAATTTCAGATTTTTGGCTCATGCAGAAAATTGGGTGGGGTAGGTTTAGGGTTTGGATTTTTGTTGGGGATTTTTTTGTTAGTTTGTTTTGTTTTTATCGTGGGTTTTTTTTGTTGTTTTTCCAGTTTGAGGAATAAAATAATCCTCAAATAAAGAGTAGATGAACTGTATATGAAGAGTAAATTTTAAAGTGATGGGGAGTTTATTTTTGCTAATGGTTAAACTTTCAATTTTGTTATTGCTGCATGCAAAACTTTTTTGTCCTTGCATAATAAGGAAAGATGCCAAGCCTTACAGTGCTGCATAATGCTAAAACTTTTGGGAATGCTTACTATTTATATAATTTTAATATTTGTGGGTTTACAGACTTTTTTCTAGCTCTTGATGTAAAAATAGTTCAAAGAGAAGGTCTGGACAAAGAGTAGTGAATTTAGAGGTCACTTCAGGATTGTGTGTTCTGTGTTGGCAAATGTCAGATACTAGAAAACAACCTGGGTTTTTTCCTCCCTTGAATTATTGCAAAGGATTCATGGATTTGAAATTTCATTACTCTGCAATAAGAAACATGCTCTTAGTGCCAAAGAAAGCTGTTTAAAAATACTAATTAGGATGATTGCTTTTTCTGCTAGATCATAAAACAGTGTAGTTTCATCTTTTATCTTAATCACCATGAAGAATCCCACAGAAATGTTGCAAAAGACTTTTTGAACCTGTAAATACATTACAGTGTTTAAAGTACACTGTAATATCCCAAATATACTTTCTCCAGTCTTGCCTGCTGCATGTTCTCTTTTTGTTTACACCACACCTTGTATGATAGAACTGCAGCCCTGCCTGGTTTGGGCTACAGGTTATTCCTGCAGCATGAATAGATTGATTTCTGTCTGTCTGTCCATCCTTTCTTCTTCCAGATTTTTGTGATGTTTTGTGTGTGCATTTTTTTTTTTTGTTTGATTGGGTTTTTTTGGTGCGTGTTGTTTTGTGGCTTTTTTTGTGTTGATTGGTTTGTGTGTGTGTGTGTGTGTGTGTGTTTTTGTTTGGTTGGTTTTTTGTTGTGTTTCTATTTAATCATTGTTGGTAGGTCTGTCTTGTTATTTCCAAAGCCAACAGTTGGGATAAGTCAATACAGTGGTTTGCTTTCTGTTGGTGATTACAGTAGGTCTGGCAGTGGTTGAGGTTTGCATGTTGAAATGGTCATAATTTGAGAGAGAGACCAATTTCTATTGCAGCCACGTTCCGAGGTGTCTGAAGAACACGTGATACGGTGGCAGTGTTATTAACACAAAAATCATCTTTCAACTCGGCTCTGTGACGGGCTCTGTCCAGGGAGCTTGCAGATCTGTACAAAAGCATTTGCTTTCCAAAGCAGAGGCAGCAGTTTGTGCACTGAAGCAACAAGGCTAAATAATATGACTTGTGAAATTAAAGATTGCCATCCCCTTGAAGAAATGCATCTTCTCATTTTCCCTTCTCCAACCTTTACACAGTTTTCTATTGTCCAGATTGCTGTGGGCCTCTTTCTTAAATGAGCTTTGTATCTCTCAGTTAATTTTCTGCCAGTATCACTTTAGGCTGACGACTGTGGGTGTTTGTGTATCCATTAAGCACACTGCCAGGACATGTCCACCACTTGCCACCTCTCCCATTAAACAGCTGTCAGCAGGTTTACAGAGCTGCTTTCTTGTTTTGCATTAATTGCTGCAACTCACTAGATGCAGTGTAAAGCATCTATAAAGAGAGAACACAGTTTGTCTTGAAATTTGTAAAGGTAAATAGAAATGCCATGAGCAGTTAAGTCAGTTTTCATATATAGTCTTATCAATATGATTAGCAGGAAAGAAGCATCACATATTTTTAAATTTTCATTTTTCAACTAACCTTTCTCCTTGAGCTCCCATCCCCATTAGGAAAAATGCTGCAAATCTAAAGTGCACAGCAGCAGCAGATTCTTGTATGAGACTATCTCACTGAATTTGTATATAATTCCATGCTGAGATTTACAATTAGTTCTGAAATGAAAATCTGTTAGAATTAGATCAAACATTATCCTAGCTGACATAAGGATTGTGGGGAAGGTTAAGGATTTGTCTATAAAAGTCGATATATAGTAAGGTTATTGGTGTGAAGATTTCCATACTAAAATGGAGGAGTGCTAGGTTAATTTGATGGGCTGCAGCTAGTTTGCTGAATATTGACATAGTAGATTGTTGCAAATTAGGAAATTCTGATTCTAGTTTTTAAGACAAAGAATTGTATCTTTTTGTTTGAGTGAAAATTTCTTTGTACTACTTGAAGCAGTAAACCCAATAATAAATATTTAAGTAGTGAAGCAGTAATTTTGCATGTCCAGGCTTTTATAAAAATATTACTTTGGAAATCTACTGGTAAACATGCATAGAAGGCCAGTGCAAGACATGGGAAAACTTGTGTATTGACTAGAGGTGTTAAGTTGAATCTAAAAATTTGACATCTCTGAGAAACTTCTGTGAGGCTTTACTATTCTTAGCCTTATGTTCAGCGACTTCAGACTTTTTAATTCATTTTAATTTGAATTAACTTTCCTAAGCATCCTTTGTAAGTTAATTCTGAGTGCCAGTCATTTTGCTGGTGAGTTTGCAAGCTAATTTGACATGATCAGCATAAGGAAAAAGCAGAAAGAACTTATTTGAAGTGACTTGTGCAACATCACTCAGAAACCCAGTGTTGAGGGAGAGCAGCTCCTACGTGCTTTGATAAAAATATGGATCCTCTACATTGGATGGTGCAGTCCTCTAATGTCTGTAATAAAAGTTATTCTATTCATTGAGCTTTCTCTGTCTTAACACTCTGCAGGACCATGAATTTTTTACCCAGTGATGTTCTCTTCAGAATCTCTTGTTCTTTGTACTACTTGCTGAGCATCATTGAATTGGTCTTTTGAGGGCTGTTCAGTGTTGCTTTACAAGCAGCTGGCTAAGGGTACTATAGAATGATCAGATACTTGCCTTTCCTGCCAAACCTGCTGGGGGCAATTGCTTTCTTCAGTTTTTAAAGATGATTAAGATCTTTAATATTTTGTCTCTCAGTAATCTGTGTTTTTTGTGTTTTATCCCTATGAAGTGTTTCTTTCTAGCCAACATCTCTGCTGTGTTCAAATACAAAATATAAACCTAATCCTGGTGTAGGAATAAAATCAGCTTTGTCACTAAGCTTATCCTATTCTTAATAGTTTCTAGGCCTCTTGAAGACACCATTCATCATCTGACTTTAAGTATTGTGAGTTCCATTCTGCTTTTTAGTAATCATTGCTCATAAAACGTTTGCCCACACAGTTGCCCTCACTGTGTTGTAAAAGACATGTAATTTCCAGAGTCATTGTCACTTACACAAAGATAAAGAAGAAACCTTTTACTCTTATAATTGCTCCTAAAAAAAAAAAATCTGGCATCTCCTTTCTCTATGTACTTGATAGAAAGTAAATACTGTCTCTTGGGTTTTCTGTAGTTTTTCATCATTATTCTTGATGCTTTTACCCATTAAATATGGCCTCTGAGAAAGCTCATAGTTTAATGGGTAATGGAAAAAATGTTTTGCTGCTTGCATCAGTTTAGAGAAACTAATTTTATTAATGTTTTGTACTCAGAGTTTGATAGTAACAATAAAAGGTCCATTCAGTTTTTAAATAAAGTTTAAAAAATGTGTAATTTCTTTGGTGCTCTTCTTCCATATAATTTAAAAAAAAAAAAAAAGATAAAACAAAACAAAGCCAAAAAAACCAAACCAAAACAAAAACACACATAAAAAACCACAACCAAATAATACAAAAACCCCAACAAAAACCAAATACACACAAAACCCAAACAAAATCAAACCAAAACCAACCAGACAGCAAGTAAAAAAATCCCAACAAAACAACAAAAAAACCACAAACCACAAAGAAAAAACAACCAAAAAGTCACCAGAAAAATGGTCAACTTTCCTTTTTTTTTTTTTTTTTCCAAATTTTCCTGTGAAAATAATGCTGCATAAACTTTTTAATGGTTTCTATTGCCTGTCAGAATCTTTGGAGTGCCTACTACTCCATCCTGTCCTGTGTTAGTGTAGCATCAAGTCGGCTTGAAGGCACATTTGTATAACGTTTTCTTTTTTACAGGTTTTTTTAGTATTGTCTCGATGTATTTTGAGCATGAAAAAGTATGAGAAAGTACTGAAAAAGCATGACATTTTTATGCTGGCAATTCCCTTGTTCTTTTGCCTGGGCTAAAATCATGTATAGACAGAGGGTCTTTTGTTTAGATGGTTTTGGGGAGTGCTGGGACCGTGCAGGTGTGAGGGTGTGGAGGTATGTTACATGCTAGAATGGTTAAAAAATAGAATTAGCATAAGGAGCAGAGTGAAGTGAGCTGATACTGGTACATTTTTCCTGAGTTAGTTCATTGCAGATTTTGGTGAACAGTTTGCCTCTTCCATTGCAACTATCTGATTTTTCATTCTAAAGAAGTATTCAGTTGCCTCAGAGATTTGTTAGCTGTGCTGTCAGCGCCATCTCCAGCAAAACGCATTTAAATCTGGGCATTGTGAATATGATTCCAACAGCTTTGGAAGCTATGTGAAGAGCAGTTTAATCCCACAACATCCTCTGGTTTTTGAGCACATGTGTCTATGTGTATCCACAGCAGTGTTTCAGTGGATCCGTAGAAAATATAACCACAATCAAAACCAGCACTGTTTTCCAATGGGATGGGAAAAGGCCTTCTAGCCCAGTAGACAGCCATAGCAGCTGTTGTTTCCCATTGATGAAGTCTCTTGGAGGTGAAAACATAGCAGTCAAATTGTCCATTAGGAATAAAAAGTTTAATTTTCAAAAGAGACTTTTAGATTCCTTTACATTAAAGATGATAGCATACTGGTTTGCTACGACTGTTAGGTTTGTAGTAACTTAAGGTGTCTAATTTTTATTATTAGAGATATATAGATGGATATAAATATTTGCATTCACTAATTAGGGTATTACCTAGGCACTGAAGTCTACAAAGTGATCACAAATTCAGTATAATAGAAGAAAGAAATGAAGTTAGGAAAAGGCTCCAAAGATGTGGTATTAGTTGGGAATTTCCCACCAGTGAATTTATTACCCTGAATAAGATGATTTAATTTTTCTACTTAGGTCTCATTTGTAAAAAATGTATACCATGTAAACAAAAATAAAGTGGTCCTTGCATCTCAGCAAGCAGGAAGAAAATAGTTTTGGTGTTTTCTTGTATTCCAAACTTGATTGGCCCTGTGAACTGAAGGTTGTTAGGTATTCAGCTCTACGGAGATTACATCACAGGTTCCGAATATCATTGGGGCTTGGGGAAAATTCTCAACTCTGGAAGCTTTAAGCAGGAGGGGTTAAGGAGTTAGATTGCAAATATGCTAATGAAAGATCTTCCACACTAGTATTGGGAAGCAAAATACTCCACAAGTATGAGGACTTGTTCATAATTGCAAGATACTAATTGAAGTTAAATCTGTCCTTGTTTGTGTGCTTGTAATTGAAATCTGATGAATGTTTAACTGCTGTCTGACACAGGTCCATGTGATTTACTAATTCTAGATCCATGTATTTACTAATTCTAACTTGGAAATTGATGGTCAGATCTTACAGCAAAGTATTGACTCCAAATGTCAACCATGTTCAGTAACTTGTCTTTTCTGAGGATTTTATCAGTATAATAAAATACTTGTGTATTTTCCAAATTGCTTTTCTTCCTCTTTTCTCCTTTTTCATTAGACCATAATGCACCAAATGATGTCAGTATGTTATGGCTGTGGTAAATGTAAATGTCAGAAGATGTTCTGGGTAGTTAAGTTACTCTCAAATTTCAGAAATCTCTGATGAAAAGCTGAAGTCATGAAATAATGACTGACAACCAAGAAATTACTTTGTTCTTTTGAGTTTGGTGCAATAAGGAGGAAGTTAAAATCACTTTGGAAGCATATTTTTCCTCAATATCTTAAAAGTGTCATTGCAGAGTTCTTTGCCACATGATATCTCCTAAAGCATGTTTTTAGTATATAGAACACTTTGAAAGTTTAGGGGGTTTTAAAAATCCTTACAATAAAGCATATTCAATATCAATGAATGTATAAAATATTAAAATCCCAGTGGACTTCTGTAGCTAGCTTAATTTATGCAATATTGGGTAGAGTCAAAGAAAATCAAAATAAGGTCTGAAGAAAAAACCCATTCTTCACAGCTGGCTGTCTCACTAGGTGTAAAACATTAATATTTGTTCAAAAGACTTACCAGTGATGACTGTACAACCAGTATGGACGCCGGAGGGGAAAGGTTCTTAATCAGGAAAAGTAGGATGCTATGAAGTCAGACAACACAATTCAAGCAGTAAAAGCTTCTGAAGCCAAATATTTTGCACTTCTTTATTGCTCTGGCTTCTTTTCACTTCTGTGAGAAAATTCAGGTTTTTGCATTTGAGTATAGACTTGGATTTTAAAAAGGGCAGACTAGCATCTCTTGTAATTCTAGCTCATGTGTTTACTAAGAATGGTTTGACAGCATACTGTGTATCCCTGTCTCTGATAATAACTGCCTGTCATTGTACTGGAATAAAATCACTTCAGGTTTTTTGGGTTTTGGGGGTTTCTTTTTTTTTTTTCCCATCTTGTCTCTTTACAACATGTTGGTTACAAGAAGCAATGTTACACTGGGTAGAGAACCCAGTAATTGCTAACTTCTTGTTCAGTAAAGCCCTAATTAGAGTGAATAAGCATGGAAAATAGATACTGAAATACAGTAGATAAAGGTAATACTGTTCCACAAGAGAAAAGCTTTCTTTATTGTGACCAAGTTCTGGCATATTTAAAATACTAAGAGGATTAAATGGGTGAATGAAACAGTTCTGCTCTCATGCACCATTTACAATTGAAAAGGAGGACTATGGTGGAGTTTAGACAAGGAGACATGGTCAATCCTGCTCAAAGTCTGCAGGGACATCAGAGATGAGAATGGACATACTGGATTTTTCTCACAAAAATTTTGCTCACCAAAGGACAGAAGCAGAAATTCATTAACATTATTAAAAGAAGATTTATTAATATATTTTGTTGTAAAATCAAACTAACCAAACCAAATGTTTTCTTTTGAATAGTTTAGTAGAGTGCTTGGTAAATCTATATTTGTCTAATAATTTTGAATCTTAATTAACCTAGGACTATTGAGTGCTTTGTTAGAGGTGTCAAATGACTTTTTAAAAATAAGAGCAGTATGTAAATTGCATGCTGTTATTGCCATGTCTCATTCTTAGGCCCATTCTGGTTTGTATTTTCCAACAGAATTACTTTCAGATGCATGATACTTAAAGAGCATCTTTATCTTAGTGCAGCTAATTACTCTATTTATTCTTTTCTCCTGTTTTATTTATGTTGAATGGAATTTTAAGTAAATGTTATATTTAGGTTGTATGTACAGTTTTGGAAAAAAAAATACCTGAAGTTTCTATTGTGGCTGCTTTTTATTTTCACCTGCAGATTTCTAATAGATGAATAATGGAGTAATTCTGTTGTTTTAAGAAATAGCATCTGTTTTTAAGGTGATATGTATATATTCTAGTATTCTTTATTTTTCTGATTTGACTTCTACTTTTTCAGCTTAGCTGTTATTTTCAAAAATCTGTTGTTTGCAGCTGAATACAGAAGAGAAGTTGTCTTTTGCCTAAACAAGGCATGTAACCTCTTAAAAAATTTAGAAAACCCCAGTTGTGGACTTACTACTTCTGACTCTTCCTGGAAAACTGAGCAAGTATAGATCCCAGGGAACTTCCACATATCAATAATAGGCCTGTAACAGACTTATAGAAAATTGTCCTCTTCTTGTGAAAAACAGTGATGTAAAAATTACTTGTTTTTCAGTAATACTGTCATTTTGGCTCAGTTTTATTTGAACTTCAAATATACATAGAGAGCTGTGCTTCCAACTTCTTTTTTTTTTTTAAACCAGATGTTTTTGAAGATAGTTTAGTACTAATCAGGCATCCAGGTGGAAAGCTTCAGCTTTACATTCTTCACCACATGAGATATGATGAAAGCCTTTCAGTGTGCTGTTCTTGAACCAATAACACAGTTAACAGAAATACTGCTTTTTCAATATGAGAATAGCAGGCTAAGATTTATTTCCTTAACCTAGGAAATTGAGTTTAGTGTAGCAGAGGGATAGCTCTACACCCTTACTGAACTTCCAGCTATTTCTAAACACGATACTGTCAGCATGCTCTGCTTTTGACAGGATTCATGTGCATTGGGACTGCTTTGCATTTACCTGGCGTTAGCATGGCTTGCTAACAGCCTGTGAAGGGTTAAGTTGCTGTAGCCTTGATTAGGTAACAGAAGTAAGAGAAGGACTGAAGAAAAAAAAAGTGTAATCATACTCATTGACAAGACAATACAAATACGACCAAAAATAATAGTCTTAACCCCCTTTTTGTAGATTGCATTTAAAATATTATTTTCTTGGGGATATTATCAAAAAGGAGAAAAGAAAAAAAAAAAAGTTGCAGGAAGTGTCCATCAATGTAAGATCTGATACTGGCTCCTTAAAAGAAAGTGGTGAGAAGGAGACATCTGTCACTAAGATGTCTGTCACTAATACCTCTTACAGCACTGAAAGAAGTCTGGCAGGCAGGTAATGCTGAAAAACATAAACATGAGATGTGAATCTAGAAGCTGGTGACACATTATTCATGGTAATGTACAACTGCTACTCTCCACTGACCAATGCCTGCCTCCATCTTTTATATGAATTAAACAGGAACCTTGAGAATTTAGTATTGCAATGATTTTGGTAGACTAGCCTGTTCCTAGAAGTCTTTGTGACTGTAATGCTTTTTAAAAAATCATTATTTCTCTGCTATTTAATTCTGATGTGAAAACTAGTCTGAAATCCTAAGATTAGCATCATGCCTTCAACATGCAGCACTACTGCAGTTTCAGGCATTGCAAATCAATATCATTGTACATTTTTCTTGTAAAGCAATTTTAATGGGTAATAGAGACTGTGTAGATCATCTTTAACCTGACCAGAGAACATAAATTTCATGTTTCTATGACTATATTTTTATGGGAGAGAAAAAAAAAAGGGTAGAGATTTTGGGTTTGATGAGTATGAATAAGAGAAGCTCTAGAATCAGAAAGTGGCAATTTTTCCATGTATCATGATGAGACACTTCAGGGTCCTCTGGCAAATGAAAGCAAAAGTCAGGGACCAAAGAGCTCTTGATGCTAGCCTCAGCATTATGTTATTTGAATTTATTCTAGTCACTCTGTGTTTGTGAGTAATGGGCTACTTAGGTGTTTTGTAACATTTACAAGTGCTTTTTCTTTCCAGAAGGACTGAGCAAGCTCATTTTCAGAAATAATTTTTAAAAACACATTTTGCTTGTCTAGAAGTATCAGTATGATTAAGCAGGATGACAATAAAATTTGCAAGCAAAATAGCTACTATCAGAATAGTCAGTTAATTGATTTGTGGCATTTAGTTCTTCACACGGTATACTCCTAACTATATTCTTTGATTCTGCTATCCTTAGTTCTGTTCTCTTTACTGTGTTGTTTAGTTTACTTGTGTGCAGGAAACAAGTCCTAAACAATTAATGAAATTGATTAAAATAATTTCTGAAGAGGTCCAGCCAAAGCTATGAGTAGCCAGCACCAGGTCATCAATACTGGCCAAGGGTGATAGAAGAACACAGGACAAACTGTTCTGAAAACTTCTTAAAATACCCCCCCAAAATCCCCTTCCTATATTTTTAATGAACGTAGACACCCAGACTTTGTCATGCATCTCCAGCATGAAACTAGGCAAGTGGCTTTGCTTTTCCATTTCACTGAAGGCAGTTGGATGCTCCTACATAATGGTTATAAAAATGAAGCTAACATCACTGAAAGTATATTGGCAAATACAGAAAAGATCACTCACCAATAAACACAAACTCTACCTTCAGACATGTAACATGGGATATTTTTCCCTTTAAAAGGTGTACAGTTCAATATAAAGCAGCTTGGAATAATCCATTGAACTTGTTACAGAAGCTTGGATTTCATCTGTCACTGCTGCCACCATGGCCTCTCTTCCTACACTGCTGTATTTGCCTTTGTTTTTTAAAAATTCTTTTGAGTGTTTAAATCTACTGTGTGGAGCAATATCAAAACCAGTAGTCATTTTAGTGGTAATTTAATAAAGCAGAACTTGGGCTAGACTAAGCAGCACAGAAGTAGCACAGCTGTTACTGTAAATGTCTGCAAAATAGAAAAATGAGTGTTTTTAAATTCAACGTGAGGTATTTAAATCTTGTAAGTGCAAGTGGAGCTTCTGTAACCACAATGTTTATCCCAGATGCAGCTGCCACATTCTAATATAGCCAGGGGAACTTGGAATTTGAAGGAATAAGCAGAAAACCAGACCAGTGTTGCAGTCAAGATTCAATTACGTTCTGAACTGGGAGGTAGATGAGGTAGTAGACTGAAATTCCAGCGTGTGTTGCAGAGGTCACAAATTAATTAGCATTAATTAATGTTGCTGCAAATGAATACATGGGTTTCATATCTGGGTGTTTGTAGTGCTGATGTGTTCGTAGTCATGGCTGGATCTGGCAGGAAGAGGACAGGGCATAACCAGGAACGCTCTCCAGTCTTTGTTAAAATCAAGTGCAGGAGACTTGCAGAACACTTGCCTTTATGAAACAAGATTTACAATACAGGTTTTTCAATCTAAACTGAATTTATCTTCCTGTGGAATATCAGGGCAGTTAATGTACAAATTAATTTCTTAGTTAAAATCTTGGAGAAAACATGCATCAGCTTGGAATTTAGTCCCAGGGAAAAGACCTGGGACTAAACGTTACACTGTGAATTGATGAACCATCTCAAATACCTTCATTTTCATACTCTTGTTTTCAGTTGAGCTGCCACAGTTATTTGCCAGGAATCTTAATGCATTGATGTTTATGAAAACATTGCATGAGAAAGAGAAATGTTTCTTGAAGTTGACTTTTAGAATATCTAGTGTAGCCCATTTTTTATTTAAATAAGCACATAAAACATATTTTGTGTGTGTAAATAGTGTTTCTAAAGATAATACAAGCCCATAGTATGGATAAAAGTAATGGTTCTAGGGATCCTTTCTAACACAGAAAAAAAATTACTTTTTCTTCCATTTTGGACTGCACTAAATATATTTTTGTTGGAGTTTATTTTATATTTATAGGCATAAAAATGTATCTGTGTCATATCTGCGACTATGGTCCTACTATTTGATTATGAGAATAAAATCCATCCTTCAGAAGAACAACTTTTCAAAGTTGTTTGCCTCAGAGTTATTTTAATATAAAGACAATTACGTAGCATTAAAATGATAGATTACAGTATTTTAGATGAGGAAAAATAGTAGAAAATCAGACATAGAGTACTACCTGTTAGATTTACTGTTGCTGTTTCCAAGCAAAACCCATTAATAGGGAAAACTTTACTCCCTTCTTTTTTTTTTTATTAGAAATATTTTTGCTTCTTCAGTAAGATCAGATTTAATATTGGAGAAAATAATTGTAAAAGCTAACATCTGAAGTTCATATATTGAAGACTTGAAGACTAATTAGAAATAGCCAGTGCAATGAGTTACAGGTTTGTTCTCCTGAAGACTGGATTTGGTGTACCCTATGTTTGAAGTGGTAGATGGATATAATCCTAATGCTCTCTTCATCTCTCTTCCTGCTTGCTGCTGTTTTGAGGCTTGCAGGTCGTAGCTGCTCTGCTCTGTGGCACAGGAAGCATGTCAGCTTGTCACTCTCCTTTTCAAACACAAGGGCTTTGTTGTTATTCCATTTGTGTGCAGAATAGGTGGAATAATTGTAAAGCAAGAAGGTTGGCTTGTGGGATTAATCTTTTTTTTTTTTTCTTTTACCAACCCCCTCCAACCCCTTTCAATCCATGCACAACTTCATTGCCCACTGTAGTTATCAGAGTCCTTCAAGAGTGGTACAGCCACTTTAAATTGCAGTAGTTTTTATCTTTACATTGTGTGTCTGAATCTTTTTCCAAAGTTGTCTGCCTCTGCCTGTCCCAGAGATCACTTGCCTGTAGTGAGACATTGTTGGCACCACTCCTTTGCCTTTTAAGAAACTGTATTACTCATTATTTCTACAAGTTTATATAGCAGTAGGTGTCAAATTCATGCTTATGAAATGATATATTTTTTTATTTTTTATTTTTTTCCCCCTCCTATCTTACTTACCTTTCAAATTTGATCTGCTGAAATGATTAATGCAAGATAACAGGGTGATGCCACTTCACTTCCCTCCCCCCAAAAGAAGGTAGTGGTAGTTCTGATTTTGGAGAGATTCTGTAATGGTTCCCAGTCCTATGGCAGATGAGTGTGGCCATTCTCTCTGGTTTATGGCTCAGAAAGAGAGGATAAAGGGCTTGGGATTTGTTGGTTGTTTGAGGTGGAAATGATCGATTAGTTACCAAGTTGCATCTGTTAAATAGAACTCAAATTCACTATAGCAGTAATTAGTCTAAAATGGATATAGATAACAAGAGACTCTTCAAAGTATCTTTACAGAAAGAAGGAAGCTTCTTCCCAGATAATTATGTTTAAATAGAACTGAAATTAACATGCAGGGATGGAAGTTTTTGAAAGGAGCAATATAATAGAACACCTCCCTCTGGTGGTAGAGATTACAAAGTTTATTCTACTGTATCAACAACCTGAAGTGGAAGTTTCATGGTGAGGGATGCTTTTCAGAGGGTTCCTCAAGAATGAGTAGAATTTGTTTTTGTTTTTCTGGTTTGTTTTTTTTTTTTAAGATAATTGAATTACATCTAGGTTTTCCTGCCACTCTAGCTCTTTTGAATGTGATGGGGGAAAGTTGGGCTGCTTGACCCAGTTTATTTTGAGTTTGTCAGTTAATCAAACTTTGCTGCTGCCCTCCCCTCTTGCTCCTGGAATCAGTTACAGTTTCCCATTTTCGATGGGTTGTAAGTATGAATGTTTGTGCTTCAAGAAGATAATCAGAATAGCATGCATGAAACAGCTAATAGCTTCCAGCAGTCATTGGGATCCTTCTGACTGTTTATTCATCCTTTAGTTTATTCATCTTTAGCTGTTTGATCTGAATTTTATGTGCTGGTCCTCAATTAGTTTCCAAAGTAATGCCTGCAATTACTTGTACTTGAAATACAAATAAAAGGAGGAGAAAAGCTGTTAACTGTTTTATCTTGTAGTTTATTAATGCCAAGAAACAGGTAATTTCTAAGATTTTCTTTGTAAGCTTTTCAGGAATAGATTCAACCTATCAATCTATAGGATGTGAGCCCCTGAAGAGCCTATAGAATTGTTATTTCTAGCTCTGCTTAGTCATAATAAAAAATGCTTGAAAGGATGCTTTCAAATGCTTTTTGAAAGCATATTTTGATTCCTTGCTTTTCATGGCCATAGCACTTCAAGAAGTGTTACAAACTAGCTGAATATGTGAGAATAACACTTTATGTCTTTAGCAGTAAGCATTTTAGGTTATTTTTGACTATTGTTCTTTCAGACCATAATGAGAACTGATCAGGTCTTCTCCCCTATGCCCCATCCAGGTTGATCACTCAAAATCTTTTTTGCTTTTTTCAGTATGTCATTTATAGAAGAATCTGAAAACCCTTGTAAATCTTTTTTAAGACTCTAGATGAAAATTCAAAATGCTGGGGCTTTTCCATGAGTAGGGTTCCTAATTCCATGGCTGTGACACTTTTAAACTCCTAGAATCAAAATGTGGAATGTGGAGGACTGGCTGCATAACCTGTTATCAGGTGCAGGATCCCAGTATGAACAGCATTTAATTAATGTATTAAGGTCAGCACATCACTACCTTGATGTAGAGATTTATACTTTGCTAGCAAAGACTCCCATTTAAGGGATTCCAGGTATTTTATGCCCGATGACAGCCATTTGCAACCCAGAGCTCCAGAATTGGCCATGGCAAAATCCTGTCTTTCTCCAGTAACTTGCAGTTGATAGCACAAGAAGTCAGATCAGATCAAATCATAAATTGTGGATACAAGAAGCAGAGGGATCCTTTTCTTATCTTGCTTTTTTGGTTTATTGAATTTTCTCTTTATTTCCATATTAAGACATAGACAAGAGTCTGTGTTTTAGCCAGTCTCAAGAGGTGATCCTCAGGCACTGACAGGCAGAAGGATCACTTCATCATCACAAGAGATGCCTTAAGTTCACATGTATTTGCTATATAAAAGTGAAATGAAGAAAAGTGTATTTATCTATCTTTTCTATTGGGTGGGACAGGAATGTGTCATTCCACGGAGAGTAGTTTTCCCATTCCTTTTCAATACTTCTTTTAACGTAAAGAAGCCAGGGAAGCATCTAAATACTGAAATAGTCAGCATTGGTTAGAAAACACATTAGAAAAATCCATAAACTTTAGATATTAATTAGATAGATTACTTATTTTTATAGCTATTTGATATCCATTTCTAATTTTGAGATGTGCTCCTGACATTTTCTTTGGGATTAATTGACTAATAATGAAAATGTGTGTTGTCATTGACTTGAATTCAACATTTCTACTATCTTCTAAAAGACATTTTTAATAAGTAACAATTAAAAAAAATATTAAGTTCAGCATGTTTTGTTGCTCACAGAGAGTTCTAAGCAACATTTATGTAGGTTGGTCTTTGATATCTGCGCACATTCATGTTTTTGTTCCTAAAAGACTGGAAATCTATGTATTTCAAATTTGCAGAAAATAAGTTGCTTAAGTTGGGGTTGGATTTCAGAGCCACTGTGTTGCATGGTCAGAATTTGCTGTGATTCTGTGATCCTATTATTCTGTGCAGTGGTTTGCAGCAACCCCATCTTGGGAGAGTTACTGTGTTTGACAAGTTTGTTACTGTGTTTGACGATTCAACTTCCCTTTCCTTGCTCCTTGAACTTCTGCAGCTTCTCTGTGATTACAGAGTAGGGTGGAGGGGACAGTTAGTGGGAGACCACAGCTGTTCTCTTAAGCTCCTGAACTCCTTAGTAAAATGTAGAGCATGAAGCTAAGGCACAAAGGAGTCAGATGAGTTTCCAGTGAGCTTTCTCACCTGGGTTGTTAAGACACGACCTGTTACTTTTTTATATTGTAGATTATTGCAGTTATAAATGGCTCGTATAAACTCCAGCCATTGCAAAGTTTTTGCCCCCACAACTAAAGACTGTCAGACTTGGAGATTCCTGTCCACACTTTTCTCTAGCTGTGGCATATGAAAGGCAGATAGTTATTACAAGAAGTGTCAGATTCCTGTAAAGCTGAGAAGAATGGGAAGAAGCCCGTTCCTTATACTTCACTTTGCCATTCATTGCTTTGGTGGTAAAACCTAAACCAGCTATAAAATAATTCCTCACAGACACATGTTTCAGAGTTGGGTCAGCTGTGGGGAAGTGAGGCCAGAAAATACGAGTGTCTGGTCTTCTTTTTCTTCCTGAATGACCTTTAGCTCTGCCTCTGGACTGTTCAAAGGAGATGGGGAAAAAGAATGTGATAAATGAGTCATTCTGGGGAATGTTTTGAAAGTTTTTGAAATGGTTGTTATTAAGGTACCTTAACTGGAGATGAGGGAGAGGGAACAGGAGGTGTTTGTGGGTTAGTACCAAAAGGTTTAATTTACTATAAATTTTTTCTTTATCTTTTTATCCTTTCTGAAAATCCTGATAATTTTTAATATAGTCAAATATTTGGAATGCTTGAACTATAAATGCGACTATTTGTGACAGAAAATGAGGCAAACTTTTACTTTAATTAGAACCATATAAATTAGACTGAAGGAATTAATTAAAAAATAATAGACATGCGTTTTGAAATTGGAGGGTTTTCTCTAGGTATTGGAAAGGGCATGATAAGGTGACTTAACAGATAGCTCCAGTACAAGAAAAGCTAATTGAAACATTTATTTTAATAAAACAATATTAGTTCCTATGTGCCTGGCGAATTAAGTGTCCAGAATAAATATGACTGGTAATTAAATTCTATTTCTATCAGTTAACAGACCTATTTTCAAGATCTCTCATTTATTAAAAAAAATTAAAAAGCACCTCAAGAAGTTCCCTTCATTAGTTTACTTCGTACGACTGGCTGCTATTGCAGATCAAGATGATTGGTTCTTGCCCTTTAGGAGCATAAATTTTGATATATCACCTGTGAATTTAATTTCAAATAGAACATTTCTTATTAATTTATTTAATTTCATAAAGGGGTACTAATACTAAAAGAATTCTAGAGATGGTACAGAAGTTTATGGGAATGAAGGAGCTGTGGCTTCTGTAGGTTGTGTGCTGTTCTTAACTATAACTTACACTTTTAAGTGTTTTTTAGAGTTTTGTCTGTTTTTAAATGCATGTTTCACATTTTCAGTATTTTAGAGTAAATTCTGTAGATTGCAGTTGCTTAGATATTTTCCCCAGGTACCTTTTTTTTTTTTTCTTAACAACTTTCCTATATTTAGTTCTGTTACATCTCCACTCTTGTATTGCCATTAGATTATGTTGAATGATTGTTCTCCCTAAGTTCCCAATGGAGCCTTCAAACAGCTGCAGCCAGTTAGATTTACAGACTAATTCCATAACCTTTTATCAGTTTACTTTTCCTGGCTATTGGGTACTGAAGTTTCTTTTCTTGTTTCTTTCTAAAGTTGTTCAATGAATCTATGAATCTATGAATTTTTTACACTGGCAGCATATAAGAGTCCAGGACAGGCTCACCACGCAGTTGGTGTTTTACTGGTGGTCTGTTTTGGAAGATGTTCTTCCTAATTAGGTCCTACTCTATGTATCATTGAAACATAAAATATTTCTTTCACTCATGATCAGGGAGTGGTCACTTTATATTCCATAGCTTGTATACATTTGTGCTTTCGCCTTGGGTTAGATTATGACCTTATATGTTTTGATATGGATTCAAGAATCCATATATCCTCAAACAGTTGCATAATAAATCATCTTAGTTTCCTAGTGGAACTGTCAGATACAGGTGCTGTATTGCTAGTCCCTCACTGGGTTTAGGTTTTGCAATGTAGCAGTACCTTTATATAGGACTTTCTCACTGCACATGCTCTGTAATGAATTAAAGCATGAATGCTGGCTGTGACACCGAGGGATTCTGTAACAGGAAAATGAAAGTGGATTGTTTATTCTTCATAGCTAAAGTACTTTTGAACCCGTGATAACAGCCAGTAATATTTATTTCTTCTTTATATCGCTGAGTTTTGTAGAATAATTAAATTTTAATTGAAATAATGTGAGCATGCTGCTTTAAGTAATAAAAGGAAACATGACAGAAGGGTTTTTAAAATGTTTGCAGGGGTTTTCATTGTCCTTATCCTGGTCAGTACTGAAACAGCTATGGTAAGCAAAATACTATCAAGTGCAGCAAGGAGTGTTTGTTATATAGGGAAGCCTCTTTCAGAGGATACTTCCCTAGATTGTAATGAAATTTGTTTAATGAAATCAGTTTAAGGTCTTGTACCTGCTATGGAGATGGTGGGAGCATGTGCTGTAAAAAATCCTTTTTTTTTTTTTTTTCAGTGCATTCATGTGAGGTCTGTGGTTAATGAGGACTGGTTAATGCAATTACTGTGGATTCTTCTATTGGCTTATATACAAAAACTGTATATATTTTTTTTAATATATATTTTCTTCTATACAAAACTGCATTTCTCTTTTTTGAAACG
>JAOEGS010018740.1:59922-88859 GCA_025447755.1 Corythornis vintsioides
AGTAGACTGTCTTGTCCTTTGCACTACAAGGTGTCAATCATAGCCCATACTTTTCAAGAACATCTGGCATATGTATTTATTAATGACCTGGATGTTACATTGAAGGTTATTTGTTGAATAATATTATGCATGTTGTCTTGCTAGCCTTTATTTATCAGTTAATCATTGTTTTTCTTGCTAAATAATAGACAAAATCTGTTAGTCAAATCTGGAGCTTCCTGCATAGCTTTGGGGGAAAATAATTTCAGAGAGCCAAGAGAAAAGTGGCCTATTACAAAATGTCACCTTCAAAAGGGGTGTCATCTTTTGAAAACCACCTTTAAATTATTATTATTATTTTGCCCTTTTTCTAATATTTTTTTTCTGCTGATCTGAAAAGAAAATTACATTTATATGAAAAGCTCATCCAAATCATGGTATTATTTGAAACTCTTAGTGTATTGCCATTAAAAAAAAAAAAAGTATAGCAGTCGTGAAAGATAACAGCATTAAAGAACTAATTTTTTTCTTTTTAAATGAAGAGTTTGAATTCATGAATAAAACCCCTAAAAACTGAAACACTTTCCTGTACCACATGTACCCACAATTCTGAATGAAGTTCAGTTGTCTAGCAAATCAAGTTTCCAGTATTTTTCTGGTTTGTTAATTCTCCCTGCTCTTTGTTCTGCCTGTGCAAGTGATGAACTCTGCTGATAGCTTATCCAAGAATGTACTGCGATAATTATTTCACACTCCCCAGTCTAATTTTCAGTTCAATTGTGGATGTATTAAGAAATATCTTTTTTATATTTTTTATTTTGTCTGGTTTATATGTTATTTATATAGTCATAAATATAATTTTCTACAGTGCTTGCCTCAGATACTGTTTTATGACTTTTAATACAAATGCTTGTGAAAATTCTACAGTGCATTCCTCTAAAGGCAGGATGTGTTTATTCTTCAAGTGGGCTAGTGCATTTTTCTGTCTGTGTTATTCATAAAAGAAAAAAAAAAATCTCAGGTGGAGTTTTATTGCTAGTCCATTATTGGAGCTTTAGATTGCATTCATATATCTATTTAACGGAAATTTTTTATCCATTTCACACTGATTTATTATGCAAAATATAGTGATATATGAATGACACTTGAAATACCTTCAATAAACTATGAACCTGAAAAGTCTAGTAAAGACTTCCAAATAAGTAAATAAAATCTTCAGACTTTCAGTACTACTCCATGGTTATATATAAATAGAGTTTCCAGGAATGTCAAGGGGGAAAAAAAAAAAAAAAAGATGCAATAACTTAAAATAAATATCTCACTATGTCAACTTCAATGTCATAATCTTTTATTTCCCATAGAGTACTTAAAAATGTGTTTTCTTTTAAATGCAGAACTGTTTTCTGATTCACCTTGAGTAAGGTAAAAGTCTACTGTGTATGTTGAGATGGTAATGGACTAGGAGACATTTGATGTGACATTAACACATTAATTTATGCTCTGTAAAAGAATAAGATGCTCTGTTAATAAAAAATGTGCAGATTGCACATTTAATGCAGTGTAAGAATCAAACACTCTCCAAATAACTTTTTTGCTAGTTCACACTGCTACATTATGGGAGCTGTAAGACTAAGAATAAAGAAGTGCTATCCTGACTATCAAGCAAAATAATTACTTTAAAGAATCTTAATTTTCTCCTCTTAGCATGTTGTTTGCTCTGATGCTTCTTGCAACATCCATAATTTATTTGAATGAACCTGTTTCTTATTAATGAAAACATCTGTTATATATTAGAGAATAGTAAGTGTTTGCAACCCTGACCCTTAAAATCAACCAAAAGCACTGCTTAAGTTTAAGACCCTTTGGGGGTTTCATAAATTATATTATTTTTTCTACAAGGGCTAATAATAACAAGCTCTGGCTTGGTACAGAGGCATTTCATGTAATATTTTGACTTGCCTGTCTTTTTCAGAATAAAATGTTTTATAATGCACTGATATTGCTTGTACTTGCCTTTGCCTCAAGTTTCAACTGCTCCTTATCACAGAAATTACTGAAGAGAAGCTGAAGGGTTGTTCCCTGCTTAGTTACAGACCCCTTACAGTTAAGCAAAAGCTGAGCACTCAGTGTTTTGTTAGGTTGGATGTTGATGGCTTCTAAATACTGGACTTGGAACTGCTTGAGGTTTGTATTTTCTATAGTATAATCAGGAGCATTTTAGATGATGCAAGAGGTTGGATATGCTAAATAATCGTTTATTTTGATCATGAGGTAGTGGGTGAAATTAACATACTGGGAAGACAGGCTCTGTTTGGTTGCTCCTTGGTAACAATAACTGGACCTGAAGTCCTATTTAGATGATGCAGTTTTTGTGAGGCATCTCTGGTTTTTGGGGTTAGCATCAGAAGAACCTGTAAAGGTAGTGACTTTCATTATCAGCGTTATTTTGTGGACAGTATGGATTGTCTTGCAAAAGAACTTGTCTTCTAAAGTCTGGAAACAAATCTGTCTTTTTACCTTTCAGTCTAAATTACTTTAACTTATTGTATATATAGATTATGAAGTGTTTGTCTTATCTATATACATATACATAACCAGTTTTGTTAACAAAGAAATCCCATGTAACACAACAAAACCAACAGTCTTACTATTAATGGCCAGTGCCTGAGATTGTCTGCCCCTTCTCAGCTGGCTGAGATGCCAGGTACAACCCTTAAACTCAACAAAGCAAAAGAAATTAGGATTGAGAGTGCTGGTCAGATTGCTGCTTACTACTAGCAACTTCTCCACCACACAGCAATAGGTTATTGGGTAATTATTGTTGATACATGTATTTTATTGGTAAATCTTCCCTTTTGTTATCCATGCATACAGAATATGATAATTTTCACATATTGCTTTGGTATTGGCTCCACCCTCTAACATAACACCAGGTTATCTTGCATTTCAAGCAAAACATTCACCACAGCGACCAAACAAACCAAACCTGAAGGCAGCTGAGAAAAGGAGACAATCTTGTGAAGAACAAGAAAACACATTTTCTGAACAACAAAGTTTGCTTCTGCTAAATCTGTGTATCAGTTGAAGTTTCTATAAAAGTAACAAAGATGTATTGCATTAGCTAGAAAAGGGGAACGTGGATTTGATGTATTTTTTTTGGTCAGCCATTGTGCATTTCAGCATGGATTTTGCTACCATAGTGAAAGTCTCACTAAAAATGAAGAGGAAAAAAAAGAATTAAAGTGGTTTTGCATGCATCTCTAGTTAAATAGAAACTTCTGGAAATTATTATTAGTATCTTGCCAGCTCTGGTTCTGTGTTTTCCTCATTGAGACTATTAAAAGAGGTCATCATTCTGTCAACAGAATTATATTCTGAATTTAATCAGAATAAAGCCTCTCCTTCAAAACTTGCCAAGGTCTTGCCTGTATTGTGTGTGTGTTTTTTTGTTTTATTTGTTAAGCAGTTATGGCTTAACTGGATTTATTCAGACAGCTCTTGTGTAATTGTTGCCAGCTTTTATTCTGCGTGGGGGGGAGATCGAGGTGATCTGCAGATTATTTGTGTTAATGAGAGTCATGTTTAACAGAAGCCAAATGGTGTCCACTGATGCAAAGAAGAAATATAATACAGGTTATCCAGTGTGCCACTAGATATGGATTTGTACCAGGTAAATACTGGGTGACAAATCATGGAAGGGTTTTTCAGAAATCTCTCAATAATTTAGGTCAAATATATTACACAAACTGAGTTATTGAATATGTCCTGCACTGCTGTTGGCACCACGTTCCTAAGACAACTGTTAATGTGCTGTGGTGTAAGCTACAGTTAGTATGTCTGAGGCACTTGGGATCAGCAGGCTCAACACTTTCTCAAGTACTCTTGTCTGCAGTGATAAGCAGGGACGGAAGACATTCTACACAACTGAGTAGGCTAAGACTTTTTTTTGGAAGCTAATTGATTTGCAGTCTGAGTAAAAGTTCTGAACACACAGTCCTGGAATCATGAAGGCAAAGAGAATTTAGCTGCCATGATGGGTTTTGCTGCTGTGTGAAGTCTCTGAACTGTTTTACTAGTACACTTGATGGCAAATGCAGTCACCAAATGACCATTTTTGACAGCCTTTTATGTTCTCTTTGAAGCTGGAGAATTTATCAGTAGGTTGCAAAATGGGTGTTTTTGCAGGGTAAAACCAAACAAAACAAACCATCATCAATACGCTCTTAAGCTTTGGGAGACACAGGTAGCACCAGTACTTAACATACTTACGGTTATAGGACTGTCAGGGCTTTTATTACACAGAGCAGTTTGTAAATGGTTCTCTGTAAATGCCTTTTGTAGACAAGGTCGAGCTAATGCAACTTGAGTCAAGTATTTGCAGCCATCGAGAAAGAAATAAATGCACTGGCCAAGAATTTTAAACTTTCTGAATTGTAATATATTTCAGAGTATCTCTTGCTGTTCCATAACTCTACACTTTTTAGTGCATTTTATAGATTGCTCACAGTGTTTAATACCAAGCATAACCATTCTTTTTGCTCGGCTCCTTGAAGATTGAGTTTCTCCCACTTCTGGTGCATGCACTAACACACAGCTTCACTTTTCTGATGCAATCTCACATAAAACTTAGTCTTTCTGTAGCCACCTTATCTTTGCAGGAAATGTGATATTTTAATTTATTTTCTGCACTGGTTGTTTATAGACTGGTGGTTCCCAAAACATATCCAGCTGTGAGCAGTCTGGACTGCTGCCTCAGTAGAGGCTTGAAGAGTTGGATGTCTTCTGGGGTGGTTGCTCCAATTCTAGTTGCTGCAGGTGGCTTTGGCAGGTGCAGAATCCCAAATGCTTGAAGCTTTCTTGATTACATAAACACACAAATAATATCCAGGACCCCAACTTGGGTGAAATTTTATTGATATCTAATGAGTTCTAAATAGAACATCTTCCTGGATGAGGGAGGAAAAAATATCTGTTTTTTCAGAGCTGTGTTGTGGAGGTGCTTGATTTCTTATCTGATGCCTCCTTTCTCATCCTCCCTTGCTTTGAGCTTGTTCCTCTCTAAGCTGGCCGTCTGGCTGTCTCTTCCACTGCAGAATTTACAGCTTAATTTCTCTGGCAAAACACTTAAATCCCAAATCAGCATTTAGGGACTGTTTGACTGTAGTGCCTCCCAATCCCAGTAAGCCATGTTGGTGACCTGTGTTTCTAACTAATCAGCATCTGCAAATATTTATGGAGTGCCTTTGCATTGAAGAGTAACTTGGATGTTAAGCAAACCAAAATCTACTGGGCTAGGAAGGGTCTGAAGACCTCTCTGGGCATTCAGTGGCAGAACTGTGCTGGACTGAAATCCAGTAGTGTAGCGGCAGGATTCAAGACTAATGCTGTAATCAGTCAGGTATGAGGGCTGTGGGTTTGGGAAAAGGCGCTCAAGGGTGGATTTGTACTTAAAAAGAAAAAGAGTATTTCTCCACAAACCTGAATCTGCTTTGGAGGCAGGTTAAACCTGAAGATGACATCTATCAAAGATCTGGAATTTGGACTATGGGAGCAGTTTTTAAACTTAGTGTTAAGTTGGTGCCTGCTGACCAGAAAGACAAAAATGACCAAAAAAACCCCACAACCCCCCCTCCCCCAAAACAAAAAAACCCACCGCCCCTGCCCCCCCCCAAAAAAGCAACAACAACAAAAAAGAGAACTTTGAAGTCAAATCTTTTGTATATAGCTTTAATGTATTTAATGTATGTGACTGATTTACTTTCCATATCTAACTCTATGGTCATAGATTAACAAACAACTTTTAATACTAGCATTGAAATAAATGAAAGAAAGAGAAAGGAGGAACCTCCCCCTGCCCCAAAGCCCCAACTAGCAAGTGATGCAGTCCCTCACCAGCTTGCTCACACTAGCCTGAACTGTCCACACTAGCTCTGCCTCTGTTACTGGTGGGATTATATAACTGCAGTGAGAAGTATTGTTTTTAGAGAAGTTAACATTTCCTTATGCTTGTATTAAATGCCTTCGTTCTTCCTCCTGTGGGTGTTTGCCCCCTTGTGCTTTTGGATTTGTTTTGTGAGAACTATTTAAAAAGTAATGCCAGTAATGAGCTTTCAATGCTTGAATGGCCAGGAAAACACCAAATATGTGTAGTTCTGAAAATGTTTATTATTCTTTAAAAACAAATAACTTTAAAGATCTTTTAAATCTGAAGTGAAAACTTGAAGGCTGCTCTTTGTACGAGACACACAAATGATCAGACTGCTGATGTCTCTGGCAGTGGTGGTATTTTTGTTATGCTGGGAGGGCTTTTTTGCATGAAGTTGGAAGATTAGATTGAGCACGTGGGATGACATATGAAATCTTGGTTTTGATAGATTTCCAGAAGAAGCAGCCAGACGATGACTCGACTCCCAGCACAAGCAACAGCCAGTCAGATTTGTTCTCTGGAGAAATGAACAGTGACAACAGCAATACCTCTCTAACTACGCAGGCCGCTAACTCCAACCAGCAACTTTTGACAGAACTGAATGTAACTTCACCGAGCAAAGAGGAATGTAAGTGCACGGGTCCTAAGTGACAGCAAAGGAGGCATAAACATGGAGCTTTGTTCTCCGGCTCATGTTTCACTGACTCCCTTTGGAAGTAAATCACCTGGTTTTTGCAGTGAAGGGAAAGGTTAGAAGTTACTCACAAAACAGAGGTTGATGGCTTTAGCCAAAGAACAAGTTAAAAGTGTTTGAAGGAGTTTCTAGCTAATTTATAGCTGTTTGACCTGCAGTGCACAATTTAACTGTGATTTTGAGGTGCTGTCATTTTGAGAAACTTTGTGTTACTGATTATATATATATATATATATATATATATACACACACACCAGTATCTCATGAAATGACTTTAAACCCTTTTGGTTTTTAATTGTTTCAGTAGCACACAACACTGACCATAATACACGTTTGTCTAGACTGCTGCTAGGTTACTTGCATAAAATCTGATGTGGTAATACATCTTTTCATCATGACCCATCTTCTTCACTGAACTCTGTCAGGCAAAATTCTCTCTGAAGGTAAGCTAAGATGTTAAACAAATTAGCAAACATGGTGAGATAAAGGTGTCTTTTAAATTAATTTAAACTTCTTTATAAATTAATCCCATGTCTAATATATTGAGTTTTAAAACCTGCATTCTACAACTTAAGCTGAAATGTGTATGTTTTGGGTTATTTTTCCTCAAACTGTAGCATTTTTAGAAGGTGCTCTATGGAGAGAGCTTTTACATTATGGCTGGTGAATAGATCTACACATTGCAAGAAAATGTTCTTATTTTTTGGTAGGAATTCTGCAAGAGCTACTCCAGTTCTTCAACATTGAGGCACTTGCTGGAAATAACAATGCTGACAAAGCACTAGGGCTAACTCTTTGATGTGCTACACTTGTTTTCAGTTGTGTTAAGTATTCACATAGGATGTTGCTGAAGTATTTATTCTGTTTACAGGCATGTAGACTTTACATATATATTCTTTTTGTTTATGCAACAAAATGTGGACAAAGCACAAAGTGTCGTTTTGGGGTTTATTATCTAGGTATTAAGTAGTTTATTAGACTAACTAAAATAAAATTGAGTTACTATTTTTCTATCTTTATGTGAGAATATTATGAGAAATGCAGCAAGGTTCTAATGCCAGTTCTTGTCATAGCAGTAAACTTGCTATGTAACTCTTGTCTCTCCTTCACATACACAGTTGCTGCTGAGTACCCATCATCTCTTCCTTCTGTTCAGAACTTCTTCATGGAAACCTGTAGTCTGCTGTCAAATCAAGGCCTTATAAAACATTCTCAGAGAATTCAGCAAAGCTCTATGCTTCAGCAACATGTTTGGACATTCAAAGGGCAGGGGCTTCAGCACTTCTGCTGGCTTATTAGCCAGGATTTGGTGTTACAGGCTGATTCTCCAATGCTTACTGGGTCAGGTTTTATGAAAATTTGTTCAGTTAGGAATTAAATTGTCTTACAGCATCGTGTTTCTGTTGTGGCTGAAAAGGACTTGGGGGTAAGTGATAAGGTGATTAAAGGGATGGGAAGGAGGGAAGGAAATTAAATAATGTCCTTCATCCTGAATTGCTGCAAGCTTATGAACATACACTGGAGGTGATGGATATTAGACAGCACAGCCTGCAGAGCATGTGAAAATATTACCTATAAAAAAAAATTCTTTATGACTTCCTGCTGGGTGATTTTAAGTGAAATACAGTGGAGTGATTTATTTACAGCTTGAGCACTCTGTCTTCTCTCACATCCTCACTACCACTTTAATGAAGCTTAATATAATTTATCAGAAATAATTATACACAGAGCTTTTCTGATGGATAATGGCCTCAGCATGGAAGATTCTTTCCTTTAATGAAGAATGCCCAAACTTTAAATGTCTTTTTGATTTTAAGTTGAGGGTGTCTTTTTCTGTGCAATATTTATTTATTTTGCAGCAAGTTCTATAAAGCATGCACTGCTCTCATTACAGCTGTGTTCTTCAGAGACTGATCTCTTGCAGTGCCATGTGATGACATACAACTCTCTGCTCTTCTGAACAAAACTGTGGTAATTCACTGGGAATCCATTATGATGATCCCTATCTGAGAGTGGAATGATGGGAGTACTCGGGAAGGATTCTTATTGTACATTCCACTTCCTCTCATCCCTTTCAAGTTTTTGAGGAGAGTTTCTAGTCAGGGTATTTGCCATGGTCCTTGAGTCCATAGGGTAAACAGAATGAACAGAACTGCAGCAAGTCATTTAGGCAATTAACAAATTCCGTTCATGTTGCAACAACTGAAGAGAACCACAGAACTCTCATGTGGTAAGATTCACATTCTGTGTCAGAGAAAGTGAGGGGATTTTTTATACTTGTTTTTAAGTGGCCATTTCCTTTTTTTAACACAGAATGAATGCTGTGGGAGAAAAATTCCTTGGACTAGATTTTGCAGGAGTTCAATTTGACAGTATGCAACTATTTCTGCCTTTTTTAATTACCATTTTATTACCATTTTTTTGTGAGAGTTGCATTTACATTCCTGAGCATCTTATATGCACAACCAGGGTTTTATTGACTTTACATATCCTGCCACCCTCAGATTGTTCTGACCAATCACCTACCCCAGTGGTTGCTTTGGTAATTAATATCTTCCCTCCCCCCCCCCACTAGATTAAATGTAGTTCAGTCTAAAAATCAACAAAAATGTGTTAAAGATTTATGCCCAGAGGCATTCAAGGTTCACAACTTTTCTCCTTCACATATGGTTTGTTGTTTGGTTGTTTTTTGTTTGGTTGGGGTTTTTTTTAATGAATTATTACTTTGCACCAATTTTTTTGAAAGGCTGTTACAATTTAGAAGGGGGAAAATAATGTAAGAATGTAGGGCTTTCCTCCTAATATCCTACTTGAGTTGCCTTTTTTTAGCCAGAATCTTTAGGTCTCATCAGTTGAAGTAAATTTTCTGAACTTATTTACTAAACTTTTGCTGACAAAAAGTATATTGACATTGGTATAGCTTTGCTAAGTGTAGATTTCCATGGATTTTAATGATCTGTTTCTTAACAGATGGTCAAATCAGTCTAACTTTTGTCCTTCTGCTGCTTTACGTGCAGATAAGCTTCTTTGTTCATGTTGCTGTATAATTTTCATACATTCTAGTATTTGTTTCTTCCTTTCATTTCCTCCCTTCATTTAGGAGTTTCTAGAGGTAGTTGCTGCAATGTCAGTCACCATATGATCCAGTAACTGTCAAATATTTCCTTTTCATACTGTGTGGGCAAGTTTTTGTTTATTTTTAAAGGATGGGAAAAATGGGATTTGACAATGGCCCTCACTTCTCTCCCTACCTCTAGCCAACAGATATTTTATTATTTTTTTTAAAAAAGGCTTATTAAGAAAGATTCTATGTATTTTTGGTAAAGAAAAGGTCACACTGTACATGGAATAATTTTGCTTAGTTTCTGTCCTTCATTGCTTTCTTTGGGGCTGTCACATTATTTTTCTGTCACTATATGAGTAGACCTAAAGCTGATGTTGTGCAGGTTTAAAACTAACTCTGGTGTTATATGACAGGAGAAATGTCAATGTGAACAGCTCTGGCAGCTGGATCAGATTTGATATTTCAGTAGTTCTTAGCTTCGGTGACATGATTTTATTTTGATTATGTTATTAAGTCTTCCTGGCTTCCTTGAATTAGCAAGGACCACAATTGGAAAAAGAACAAATGGAATAGCTGATGTTTCTAAAACAGCTAAATACTCTACATTTGTACATTGAAGACTTTATAAGAAGATGCACAAATATCTGAGATACTGCCGTAAATGTCAAAAAATACACTGGAGATTTCAGCCTAGAAAGAAGCTGGTGACCACTGACCACACCTTAACTCTGTGTGTGCTGAATTTTAGATACTTAAATATGAATCCTCAGTTCTGACTGTCTGTAAATTTTTACTCCAGAATTTGAATTGTTGCAAGTCAAGCTAAGTGTTTAAAGCATCATTAGTTTTATCTCAAACATTTAAATTTGCAAGGCAAGTTTGAAGAATGCTTTAAAACATTGGGATTTTTTTGTAAACATTTGCATGTGCTGCAAGCACTGAAATACCCTTGGTGACTTCGGTGAAGTTCCTTTTGTACATAAAGTGTACTGCATTAGACAGAGATGCACCGGGCTTCTGTAAAAACCTGTGGCAGAAAGGTGAGAGATGGTTTTATTCTACCACACATATCGGGTGTTCGGAGTTGCACAGCTTGTTGAAGCATGAGTGTGTGAAATGCCTCATAGGCTATAGGACTAGTAATTATAAAAAATTATACTTTTTCTCTTTTTGGAATAAAATCCTCTAATATGTCACCATAACCTTATGAAAAATGCATAAACAAGTGCATCCTTTTGTTTTCATTCTTTTTCATAGTCTCACAGAATGGTAAATGTTGGAAGGGACCTCTGGAGATTGAGTCCAACCCCTCTGCCAGAGCAGGATCATCCAGGCAGGTCTTGAAAGTCTCTAGAGAAGGAGACTCCACAACCTCTCTGGACAGCCTGTTCCAGGCTCTGTCACTCTCACAGTGAAGTAGTTTTCCCTCTTGTTGAGGTGCAATTTCCTGCATTCCAGTTTGAGACCATGAGCTCGCTTAGTAAACTGGCAACTAGTCACAAGCAGGGTTCCCCACTGATGAATATTGGGCCCAATGCCAATAATATCTTAAGTCGTTTGGATGTTGGGATCAAGAGCACCCTGATGAAGTTTGCAGATGACACCAAAATGAGTGGGGCAGCTGACACTCCAGAAAGGAGGGAGACCTGGGCAGGCTGGAGGAGTGGGCTAGCAGGAACTTTATGAAGTTTGATGGAGACAAGTGTAAGGTTTTGCACCTGGGAATACATAATCCAGGAATGCAACTCAGATTGTGATCTTCCTGGCTAGAGGGCCACCCTGTGGAAACAGACCTGGACATCTTGGTGGACAACAGGCTCAGTGTGAATAAACAGTGTGCTGCAGGGGCAAAGGAAGCCACCAGGATGCTGGGCTGCATTAACAATCACCAGCAGATACAAAGAAGTCATTCTTCCACTCAGCACTGGTCAGACCACACCTTGAGTACTGTGTTCAGTTTTGGTCCCTGCTATACAAAAATAATACTGACAGGCTGGAAAGGGACCAGAGAAGTGCCATGAGGGTGATCAGAGGACTGGAAGACCTGCCATATGAAGAAAGGCTAAGAAAACTGGGTTTAGGGTTCCTCCAACCTTGAGAAGGATTAAGGGACCTTATTATCATGTACCTGTACATAAAGGGTGGCTGCCAAGAAGATGAAGACTCCCTTTTTACAAGGAGTCACATGGAAAAGACCGAGGTACTGGGTACAAGTTACTCCTGGGGAAATTCAAATCAGACTTCAGAAGAAAAAATTTCACCATGAGAACAATTAGACATTGGAATAATCTTCCAAGACAAGTGATGGTTTCCCTTATATTGGACAGTGATAAGACTCAATGTGACAGGGTGCTGGGCCATCTCATTTAAACTATAAAAAAAATTTTGACACTTTTTTTTTTTCCTAAACCTTGAAAGGTTGGACTAGATAATCCTTGAGGTCCCTTCCAACCTGGTATTCTAGGAGTGCTATCACAAAGCACCACTGAAAAGAGACTGACCCCTTCTACTTGACACCCAACCTTCAGATATTTGTAAACATTAATGAGTTTAATCCATGTGTTTACCCAGCAGCTTCTTGCTTGTCCATTCTGGTCTTCTGCTTCCTCTACTTTATTTTTTTTTTACTCAAAAGAATGTGCCTGTCTTGAGCTTGGAAGAAGTGATGTTTAAATGTCAACCAGCTCTCTTGGGCCCCCTACCTTCTAGAGTCGTAGTCCAAGGGAGTCTTCCAAGTAGGTCTTTGAAGAGGACAATTAGGACTCCTGAAGTCCAGGTTACAATCTTACTTATTGCCCTACTTTTTCCTTTTGTGATACTAAACTGCCACGTCGTGATCAGTACTGACAGGGCTTCTCCCAGCTCTCACATTCCTGACCAGACCTTCTTTGTTAATACAAGTTCCAGCAGCACATCTCTTCTCATTGGCTCTTCAACTACCTGTCTGCATCAGAAAGTTATTATCAGTGCACTGCAAGAGCCTTCTAGGCTGAGTATGCTTCTCTGTGTGGCCTTTCCAACAAATATCAGGGTGATCCAAGTCACCCATGAGCACTAGAGTGTGTGATCTTGAGGCTACTTCCAGCTGTCTGTAGAAGGCCTCATCAACATCCCTTCCTGGTATGATGGTCTGTACTAGACACAACAGTTGTGCCTGTATTTGCATGACCTTTAATTCTTACTGGAAAGCTGTCAACATGTTCTTCATCCCCCACACTGGGTGTAGAGCTCAGTGCATTCCAAGAGCAACTCCACTGCCTCACCCTACTGGTCTGTCTTTCCTAAAAACCTTATAGCCATCCACGACAATATTCCAGTCGTGAGCTATTCCACCATTTCTCTTTTTGTGGAATGGTTTTCTCTCTGACACTATGCAAATTTCTAGCAATTTATAACACTTCACAATTTTTGCATTTTGCCTGAGTTTGTCGGCTGTGATCACAGCTGTCCTGTGTATGCTTTGAAAATACTTCATATTTTGAGATGTTACTGTGATATCCTTACTTGTGTTTTTTGCCCTTTAAGTAAAGGCAGTGCCTTTTAAGTAAAAGCATTTATAAAATGGCAATTGCTCTTGGATGCTATCCCATCGTGTACTTTTCTGCATGCCCTGGCTTTGAGAAATCAGTTGTCAATGCAGTGAGTCTTTTTTTTTTTTTTTTTTTTTTAATCCTGGTTTGGTTTTGGTTTGTTTTTTTTTCCTAATTCTGTCTATGAGGAACTTTCTCTGGCTCATCTCTGACTAAAAGTTCTGTGCATACCTACTTCCATAAAGTCTTAAATGTATAAACAGACCAAGCCTAGCTGCCTTTTTTTTTTTTGCTTGCTTGCACAGATGGTTGTAGAAAATAATATGCTTTGTTGCTAACCTGATTTATTCTGGTGCCAATTTGTACATTTTTTTTATCCAAAAGATTTCAATAACTGTTGCAATTATGCTGAGCTACAAAACTAGCCTATCTGAGCTACATGATTTAATATTTCAATTAAACTTTTACTCAGACATAACTGAGAAAGCTGTATGTAGGTGATGATGAATACTTCTAATCTTCCTTATTGACTTATGAGATTGTCCTGTCGTCTTTCTTCCTGTACTCAATTTTGTGTATCTTGTATTAGAACAAGAGGGGGCACACCTCTAATATAAACCATGCACCTGGCTATTTTTTGATATTACAGTCATCTTTGAATTCCTGTGCCACAGAATTAGAAGAATTAGCTATTTTCACTGTCTTTTGGTTCGAGGTTAGATAACAGTAAAAGTAGTTTTCTGTCTGTTTTCATTGAATGCTGTGTACAAATAGCCTTTTAGTGCTGTTTTTAATGTTAAAATGAACAGTAATTCAGTTTTTCATTTGGGTTATCAAACTGGATTTTCTTGAACGTTCATTACAAAACACTTTTCTTAGTACTGATTCAAACACTTTTTTTTTTCACTGGGAATTTGCAAGAATGCTTTCAAATACAAAACCATATTGAGCTGTGAGTTGAGTTCTGTTTTGAGAAATGGCACTAGTATTAGGTGCCAGTAGAGAACATAGAGGCAGTTAGAAATATGAAGAAAAAAGTGCCTAGAAGAAGTGTCTTCATCATCTTTTCATGGCATGAGAATCTTTCTATAAGTTTAAATCTAATCCCTCCAGTCCCAATGTTATTTGAAGAACATTTCTGGGTTTTCTGACATCTTAAGAAAGATCTGGCACATGATTTATGGAATGAACTCTTCTTTCCTGTCTGTGGCATGATAATTTTGAAACATAATGAAGACCAGTGCCACTGTTAATTGTTCCATCTGATTTATAGTCGCTTCACACTGCAGAGTAGATAGTGTATCCTAGAGTCCCATTTATTAAAGTGAAAGGACCCCATGGAACATGAAACAGAAACACAGTCATATAAGAGAAACATAGTTTAGAGCTGCACAACTATCAAAATTTACATAAAAATTATTTATAAAAATATAGTTTAACTTTCAACTTCAACAGCACATTTTTACACTTCATCTTACACCTATAAAGTAGGAAAATGTCTATTTTACAAATGAGGAAAGGAGAAAAGCAGATAAAGGAGTGAGACAATAGCGGGGAAAAAAGGTGGTTTTTGAATCCTGTCTCCATTTACTTTATTGTAGATGTTAAATTTACCATCTGTTCAGCAGCAGGAAAACTCTTTATTTTCTAAAAGCTACTTGTAGACAAATAATCCACACAAGTAAATAATGGCAGATTTGTAAAACTAGATTTTTTTTTTTTTTTAAAGCATGCATTTGTATGTGATGTAATCTTATGCATTTAGTAATGACATCACTTATCATGCTTTTTACCCATTCTTCAGCAAATAAGCAGTTCTTAAGTGCTATAAAGGTCTTTTTTTTTTATTTTTCTTCCTTAAAGAGAGTGTTTTCTGTCTGTGCAACTGCATTCAGATTTATTTTCCTGTTTATTTATGTATTGGTTGTAATCAATGACTGTTTTCAAACTCAATTGTGTAGATTAATTAGATTATGTCTCTACCAATTCAGGAGATGCACAGCTAGATTACTGGCTTGGACAGATTTCCAGACGTGGATTCTTTCTTGTCTTAAAAATAGCCATGAAATTCTCCCTGTACTGGCTACAACATTGCTGTCCAAGGAAATTCAGCTCTTGCTTATTATCCTCTTCCAGTCCATGCCATGCAGGCAGTTGGTGGTTTTGGTTTTTTTTCTGTGAAGGAACCATCCCAGTAACTGAAAGCTCAAAGTTGCATTTGGGCGTGTTTATGTCACAGGGATCAATCAGGTTGTTAATGAGCCTCAGGCTCCTTCACTTCATTTTCCTGTTTGTTCATTATCCGGCTTGCAGTTTTTGTTCCCTGTAATTGTTTTGGTGTGTTATTGTCATCTTGGGCTTCGTACTCTTGTATGAGTTTGGTTTCACTCCATTCTTCATCTGTTCCTCTTCTCATTAAGTGCTTTTAGGTACTTTTTGAATACACCTGACATGGGTTCAAACTTAGCACTTCCTCAAGGAGCAAGAAGGGGATCACATTCGTGTGTCGCTTCCTCCTGCTCAGGAACTTCTGGAGGGGTGAAGTCACTTCACTTTACAAAGACTTCAGGAAAGGGAAACAAGAAGTTACCCTGACTTTCAGGGTGTAACCTGCAAGCACAGGTGGTACTTGGCAGTGATTTCTGTCTTTCAGGAAAGGAGGTGGACAATGCAGAAAGGCATTCTAGAAGTCAGTTTAAACATATGGCAATTATAATAGTAAATAATAACAATATTAACATGTATATAAAAAGATAAGTAATGAATACAATTTTACTAGTTAACAATAAGTCACTAGTAAAGCTAACTTGGAAAGAGTTAACAGAGAAACTGGTTTTGAACCTTGTTTTCCAAATTGATTGTTTAGAGTACAGTTAAGAGTAAGTTACAGAAAGCTAGGGATATCAGAAGCCAAAAACATAGCAGCTACGTTAACAAGACTTTTAAAGTATGATAATGTTAGATTTAAAGCATCTCATATTACCTTTTCTTAATTCTGCATCTGAATTTGCAAACTCAGTGATTCTCAAGATTCACCTAATTTCTTCAGTAGCTTTTAGTTGGTTTGGTTTTTTTTCATTTTTTATCACCTTCTCTTGGAATGCCATTATTGCTGGACACTGGTTGCTTTTGTTTGGAAGAGGAGTTGCAAATACCAGAAACCATACATTGGGGAAAAAATAGGAGCAGAATCTATTTTTAATCAGCTAATTGGATATAGAGTAGAAAGATACTTTTATACTCCGATTTGGACCTCTTGTTTGTGCTGAAAAAAACAAAACACAAAAAACCCCACCAGTCTACAGCCCTGTGGGTGGTGGTAGAAGCTAGACATGTGTGGCCTTTCCCTGTGCACTGAAGTTAAATTCTCTGAAAACACTTTCACATATTTTGTGAATGAAGATGCAGGTATATCTTCACTTGTGCTGAATTAAAAGCCTACCTTTGTGTACAGCTAAGAAAGACAGGTGTTCTACTGTTACCTGACTTGCCTTTGCTTTCATGCAGAATTGTTATCAAAGCTATGGGAAATAAACTGCCCTGTTTCAAACAATACAAAGGTGCTGTATTGGCTGTTATGTACACCCAAAGAATCAACTTAATGATTTCCATGTAGTATTGCTCATTCAAGCCCATACTACATAATATTGAATTATGCATGACATTTTAATGGTGGAACAAAAACAGTAGCAGAAGGAAGTGCTGTAAAGGAGATGCCTTCTCTGGTTATGAGGCACTGGTGTATGTGCATGCAAATCTCAAGACGTTCTTTGTTGAAACTCTTATGCTGTCCTACACAAATCAAAGCTGTATGACAGTAATACCTAATGAGGGAAAATTAAATAAAAGCTCTGACCCAGGAAAGCACAGAACACATGCAAACTAAAGCAAAAGCTTTAGAGAGTGAGAAAAAAAAAGATCTTCTATTTAGATGGATAGTGAAAGTATCAACTAGTGTAAATATTTACTGTACAATAATTGCAAGGATTAGTCTTATTTGATAGTCCTTGGAGATGATGCCCATCAGTGTCTATTTGGTGAAAACAGGGACAGTGTAACAAAAATTATTTTAAAGAGCTGCTGCATCCTAAGCAGCAGCTGTGGTCTCAAGTCTGTTCATTGACATTTCATACCCTATTGGATATATACAATATTCTTTGAAAGTTGAGACTGACTTAGCATACTTGCTGTACAATTTTTTGGATATCCAAAAGGTTTCAGTAGAAAACTTCACAGAGGTTTTGGTGCAGTATTGATTTTTCTTCCCAGGTGCACCAAACCCTGGACTAGGAATTTTTTGAACCTTTTGCAATGGCTTTACTGACATAGATCAAGATTATTTTTTTTTTTAATTTCTAGCCTAGAAAAAAATACATTGCTAAAAATTACTGTGACTTACTTGACCATTTCTGGCTGTTGCAAAGTGGTTGTAGCTTGCTAGCCCTCTCTGCTCTGGAGCAAGTACCAACCTGGTGATACCAGGATGCTTTACCCATCTGGAATGCTTTCCTGTTGGCCAGGGAAGGCATCCAGCCCATCCCTCCCAGTCCTGCTCACTGCAAAAGCAAGTTTGGCTCTTCTCGTATGCAGAGGTGACTCTTGCACACAAGTCCTCTCCACATACCTATGGAGTTCAGCCATTTCTCATGAATCTGTAAACTCCAAGCATCTGTCTCAACACTGTCTGTAACTTCTGCCAGCTGCTTATGCTGTTGCCAGTCATGTGCAGCAATTTCTTTCCTGTCATGTTTACTTTGCTAAACCTCAGGCCAGGCCCTAATGTGTTCCCTCAGCATTTGCCTTCAGGCCAGCCTGGCTCATTGGCCTTTGTAACCACTCCTTTAAAGATTGCCTGCTGGGTGGTTATGAAACTGTGAGTGTTGCCTGAGGTGCTTTGTGGGAGAAGAGGAAACTCAAGAAGTTTATCAGTTCTCTGGAAAACTGAAAGTGTAAAACTTGTGATGTCTTCGCTGCCAAGTAGATATCATTGAAATCAAATGTGCTGAAATAATTCACTCACATCTTTCACTCCTAACTGTGAAAATTTCTTTTCTGTTTTTGTAGTCTTACAATGCTGTGAGTTTTACAGGGTAGAGAAAGTTACCCAAGACCCGATACTTCTTGAAAAATAGAAATGAAAGAAAAACTTGAAGGGGGAGTGAAGCAAGATTAAACAGATACTACTAGGCTAGACTTGAAAATATTTGAAAAGAGAAAAACACTGCCAAAGCCACACTGCTGCTTCCCAGATAGGCAAAGACTGAAAAGAATAATTAAAAAGAAAAATAAAAAAAGGTGCAAAAGATTTTTCTGGGCATGAAGACTTACATTAAAGGTTATCTTGTCACACTCCTGTAGTGTGGTACTCCTGTATCATCAGCAGTCCAGTGCAGACTTGATTATTGATATTTTAGTAGCCAAACTCTACTCTCCAGCATCATCCCATTTATCCTATTTATAATATTTCTTTATAATATTTATTATTTATAATATCCAATTATCAAAGATATTATGTGTTATTACTGCTGGTAATGCTACTGTCAGTTTGTCTTGGCTTCACTGTGTGAGGTTTGGTTTTCTTTATTTATTTGGTTTTATTGCAATCTCTGAGTACACCCAGTTGGTTGCTATTTTAACAAAATCTTCGGAGAACTCTTCTATGATAATGCATGTTAAGAAAAAAGCCAGAGAGCAGTTTGCTTCCAAGCAGATACCAGATGAGTGGGCAGAAATCCAGAGTTCAACAAAAAAAACCTTTAAACATGGAAAGAGTTTGTTAGCATATGCTTGTGCCACACTTTAAAAATGTAATGAAAACACAAGGCAAAGTTATCTCACTGGAGTCATTGACAAGGTTTCTGTAGACATCAGGGAAGTGGTCATTTTGTCCCTTCCGTTGCTTGTAGGTTAGATGCATTTCTAGCTCTTTCTGGCATAAATGGTGGCTTTGTCAGTGCTGGAAAATTGCAATTATGGTTTGTATTTGCCTGAAACTATCTCTTGAAATATTGATAAAGTATAATCTAACTTGTCTTTTTGTCCCAAATTCTCTTTTTCCAGCACAAGACAGACTTAGATTTGTCTGGGAAAGAATTCCTGAGAACAGTAGACTGCTTCCATACGTGCTTTCAAAAGACAAATGCTCCTCAGTGGTTTATATTCCTAAGTATAATCTCGAGGTAGTGATACATGGTAAATATAGGTGGCCTTCTGACACATATGATCTTTTCTGTTTCCAGGTGGGCCATGCACAGGTACAGCTCATGCCTCATTAACCACGCCAACCAAAAGATCTTGTGACTCAGGTATGTGTTTTGTGGGGTTCAAGGAATTAGATTTTGAATCATATACAGCTGTATGGTTACAGTTTAATAGCGAAGGGCAATAACTATATTGGAAAAATGCCAAATTAAAATGAATATTGTTGCTTTGCTGTCAGAAATATATATAAAGGATTTGTATGGCAGATGTTAATATTAGATTCCTGTTAAATGTAATTCCATAAATATACTATGTTTTCACTTAATCTTTGTAAACAAAAGACACACAGGATTAATTCATTTGATTTAACTCAGTGATTATTATAGTATTCTGGAAGCCCCTCCTTTTAAGTGCAAAGTATTGAGTGGAAAACTGTTTACAATATATTGACTTGAAGATACAGTATAAACAGCTTATGTTTACATTGAGGCTAAATTTTGCCTGCTTTGGGTCCTTTTGATGACTTTATTTCTTCATGAGGGATATAGATGGATAATCACTCCTAGAGCTGGTGTTCATAATGACACGTTAGGTCATTGCCAAGCTGAAGTTGCAGCTCCTGTAGCAGATCTGTCACAACCAATTATGTGAGTGCTCATTCAGGCAGGCAGCCAGGTTACCTACATTGGCTCAGATCTTTTTCAGACTTTGTTTTTTCATGGACTAAGGAGTGCTCGCATCACCCTTTCCACCAGCACCATTGTGGGAAGCCATAACCTCCTGTGAAGAGGCAGTGGCAGACATCTAGGTAGTGAAAACGATCTAGCAGTCTGTGTTTCCAAAATTTTGCCAATATTTGTAATTATCTACCAGCTGAGCTGTATTGAATGTGTAGAAAGGAAGGCTGTTACTGTTTGAGGGCTGTTATTCTTTCAGGAGTTCACAGTAGATTTCCTCTGAAGTTGTTCTTTCACTAAGTTTTTCAAGTTATTGTATGTTTAACTGAACTGTAGTTATTTCACATATGCATGTTGTTAGTTTGCAGTAAATGTTTGGTGATTCAAGTTGACTTGATCTGCAGTGAAGGGAAGTTAAAGAGAAGCTACATTACCTTGCACTTGGTACAAGTTCAGACCTCTCAAGTAAGGTGTGATAATGTGTGGCAGGGCTGTGAGATTGTTTGCCAAAGAACTCTCTGAGTTTGGCACTGGAAGAGAATGAATCCAGATTCTCCAGAATGGGAAGACTGTGGATTCTTTTGTCTTTGTAGCCATGGAGGTGTATCTAACCAGGACACTGTACACCTTGCAAACTAATATTTGCTCATGGTATTACTAAATTGTGTTTTCTTTCTATGTCAGTTGTTGTAATGTTTAACTCCAGTTTTTATTGCAGGGTAATTTAAAAGCTTTCTGTGATGCTATAGATACTGAAAACTGAGAGTACTAGATGACTGTCTGCAAAAATGTGCTTGTGATTAGCAAAAAAGCAAGTCAGTCCACTATTTGGAGTGTTAAATAGCAACAGTAAAAGCTCCATAGAATAAAGGAGATGAAGCTACTGGACATGTTGAAAAATAGACATAAATGGTTGACTAACTTTGCTCAGTATTTCTCTTTTTGCTTTGTGCTAATGTTTGGTCCCTGCATCCTTGTATGTTAATCATTTGGTGTGTTTAGCAAGAAAATGAGAACTACTTAATTTGATGCTACAGGTTTCATCCTGAGTCAAATAAACCTAATGATTTTATGTTACCTAAATTTCCCCAAATGTTTTTTAAATTTTGTACTTGGTGACCAGCATATTTGGTTTGTAGTCCCTCATGCTAATTAACCTTTTACGCAGAAGTACTGCTTTACTGTTTTCTTCTCCAGAGGCTGAATTTTCAGCCAGCTTTCATTTTAAAAATAAATTAGTGTTTTCAAAGTCTGCACTTGGGAATCCTGATAAATATGGGAATTGACAAGAAAACATTGGTTTCAAAATACTGCCTTGAAATAGTGTGACATCTTCAGGTATAAGCCGTAGACTCTGTAGGTGAATATTTCACTTGGCATTCTTATCAGCTTAGCATCCCTTCATAGGAAGCTATTTAAGTGATATGAGCAATATTTGTCAATACTACACAGTGCATATAAGCCCCTGCTGTAAGTATTCTACATTTCTTCTGCTTGGAAGAGCTTTGAAGGAAGAATGTTGTGGTGGAATTCATCTGTGTATTTTTTTTTTTTCTTCTGTAAGCATAGTTTTCCCTAACGCTTGCCTAATATCAACATTTGAGATAGAAAATTAGAAATTTGACCTACTTGTCTTGTATGCAGGTTCCCATCAGGAAGATATAAACCTTTCATAATTCATTAGCATTAATATAACCATGGAAGAAAGACCAAAACAATAAATCTGCCAAGGCACAATAAGAGTTCTCTTACAAAAAAAAAAAATAAATTAAAAGAGTTTTTTACCTTGTGTCTTTTCAACTTGCATGCTGGAGAAACTGTTCAGATAAATGGTTTTGTGACATGAGATAGTAGGGTTTTGCCTCGTGTTCACCAGATCATCGCTGTGGCAAAAAGGTATTTTATTTCTATTCCAAAGTGTGCCCACAGGACAAGGATTATAATGAAAAGAATGAATAAAGCCTTGCAATCATTAGTTGAGATGATGCCTCAAAGGGTTTTGAGAGCTAGCAGTCTGAAGATTTTGTAGGAAAAAAGATGGGACTGTGTGGCTTAGTATATAGCTTCTTAAGTATTTTGATTTGTTTCTTAATGGTCAGGTAATGCTACAAGTGGTGGCAGACACTGTGAGGTTTGCTCTCCTCAGCAGGGCATCCAGATCCCATTTATTTGTATTGGGTGTCCATGTCATGAAGGAGCAATAAGAAGTGGCATATTACTCTTCTTTTTCTACTGTACAGCTTTCATGATGATTTAATATACAATTCCAAAGAGCCACATTTTGGAACGTTTTCACGCAGCTTAAAGAAATCTGGGAAAAAATAATCAGTGGAAGTGTGGGACTGCACTCAGTTAATTTTGAATTGTGTGGTAGAAAAGGGCAGATAAAATGCAGCAATGATACAATTGATTCATATTTTATACCCATAAAGTTGGTGAGCTTTTGATTTCTCAGTAGCATTTTATGAGAAACCTGCATTTCTAGTGTTTTGTATAGTTACATGTGCAGATAGATCTCATTCTATGTCTGTCCTAGGTGGGTATGGTAGTAGTTGTAGTACAAGATTACAGTTTTTGTCTCACTGCTTTATGATTTTTCTAATGTAAAATTTGAGTCTAGAAAATGCAAATAATTCTTCTGTTGCTTGAGCAAAGCAGTCATGCAGGTTCATGGCCCTTTTTGAAGTTTCAGGTTTATTGATGCTCTTACACTAAGGCGTGTGCTTGATGATAGCAGTGCCAGGAATCTTCAGTGCTTTGAGGCTGAACCTGTACAATCAAGAGAAACAGTTTTTTATGAGTTCTAGAAAGGCTGGGTTGTGGAAATCGAAGTACACAACATTTGAGTCAGAGCCAAACCCAAGAACTGGTTACTTTTGCATGATCATTTTTGTATTAATCTTTGTGTTGTGTAAGGACAAAAAGACCTACTGCACCGATTACTTTTTTTTTTTCTAATTGCTCTGAGGTGTTAAGATTCTGAGAAAAAAAAAATACACAAAATACTGTTGAAGGGGGTTTATAACATTAAAATAACTTTGATGTTTTTCATTGGTGTTCCAAGGGACTTTTAAGGTGTTCTTTAGTGTTTGACTTCTGGAGGGCATGGTGTTAGAAATCCAACCTTCTTAGAGCTCTCTCACTGATGGGGAAGCGATGATAGAACAGCCTTCAAGCAATGTAATAAATCACCCAGCCCTGGCAGTAATAGTGCCTATTAGGGCACTCTTCTTTTTTTTTTTTTTTCTTTTTTTTAAATTTTTCCCTCCTCTCTGCTCAGTTTCCAGCTCTACTAGTAGAACAGTGCATCAGGCAAGGCTGTAAATAAAAGTTATAACCTAATAGGTGGACATTGAAGTGGAACGGACAGGAGCTGAGGCATGGAGGTCTGATTACTGCTCATCAGCAATTATAAACAGGATAAAGTGTCTGAGACTTGCACTGATGCAGCAAGAGCTAATAGAAGGTGGGACATGACACTATCCCATGATCAGATGATGCATGTTGATGGGTTTTTACTATCTCATCCTATTGCCTATTTCTGTGATGTGTTGTATTATCTGTTCTGTGCTTCCATATCTGTCTAGATGGACAGATTGTTTTCTTCTGCTCAAAGGAACTTGAGCTCATATACCCAGGCTTGCATTTTTTGCACATATACTTTGTGTTAGTTGCCAGTACTGGTTATGCAAGAGCCTTGTCAAAGTATTAAGGTTATTGTAGAATAAAAACCTCCTAATGGTAAGGATCATAATAGTCATATCTGAAAATATGTCTGAGGACTTGCTGCAATTGTAGGATTTATTTTCACTATCACCTTGTTCATCTTTACAAAATCACCCTCATTCATTAAAAATATTGGATATGGTAATCTGAACTACTTTTATACCAAATGCATTCCATGCATTTTAGAACAAATGTATTATAAGCAGTATGACTGTAGAATCTAAAGAGATGGGTTTAGGGTTAATATATCAAAAAGTTTGTTAGAGGTCAGCTATAGCTGTGATGATCCTTGCCTATGAGTTATTAAAACTTACCTGTTCCTGGGAATATTTTAAAGAGCTTGTTAACACACAATAATTGGTAATATTCACAAAAAAAGTCTTTCTTGATCTTTTATCTATCACAGTCTAGCACATTTCTGTACTAGACATCTAAACCATCTCTTTACTAAAGCATAGTGAAAGAAAGTGCCTTGAAATTTAGCCTGTGCTTGCTTTAATCTAAAGAAAAGTTTTGCAAGCATCTTCATAGCTCATACATTAGTCACTCATGCTGTTTACTTCTGAAGAGAATTTTCTTCTGAGTCGTGGGGGAAAAAAAACCCCACAACATTCAGAAGTGAAAAGGTGTGCAGCAGCATGACAGCATGTGAAAACAGTGACTCCCATCCTTATCTATTCAGTAAAGCCAGGATAAAATAAATAGATTGTTTTCCTATCATCTTAGGATATTAGGACTCATATCTGCCTGTGTTAAAGTACACTATACTGAGATGAATGGAAACTCATCCTTTTCATAGTTGGTATTTCTTTGAAATTAATTTTGACACATACTGGTTCCCAGGTGTTCCTTTCCTTTGCATTGTCCATAAAGTGAGGGAACCAGATAGTTCAAGTGGCCAAAGGGAAAAAAAAAAATGTAATGTGACTGTGGAAACCCTATTTCAGGGCTATTTTCAGCACTGTGTTGTATAGATGAATTAGAAATACTGATAAACATCTTCAAAACATAGTCTGTAAAATACGCTAGTAATTCCTATTTAGGATTAACTCCTTTTTATAATCAGTTTGTTGAAGTCATTCATTAAAAGATTGCAGACATTAAGAAATTAAATTACTGTTAACAGCATAGCATGCATAGATTAATATGATAATTTACATGCTTACTCAGGCTTCCTGTTTTATAGCATTGTATTCCCCATAGTTGTACTAACTCAGATAAATAATCTTAAGATCATCGAAGGCAGTCCTATATGATCCCCATGTTACTAGTGGATGCTTTGTTAAGATGACAGGAGGATGTGAGAACCAGAGGCTTGCTGCTTTCCTCTTGTGTGGTGTGTCGGTGTATTTTTGTCATCAGCTTCCTCACAGTAGGACTCAGTGTATGCTAGTGTGAGTTCAGTCAGGGATGTGTACCTGTTCGAGGAGGTTTTGGCTATTCAGGGGTGCATAGGTTATGAGAAACAAGCTTCCCCTCTGTTGTGAGGAGGGAAAATGACTGTGTGTATGGGGCAGAAGGGCCTCCTGGCCTGTGCAGCCTACCCAGCAGCAGACCCTGAGATACACACCTCTGTGTAGCTTGTAATTCTTCTGACTAGCAGAGATCAGTTCCATGTGGTCAGTTCTCTCAGAGTGGAAGTTTTCAAGTCCAGCATCCTAATAGAGAATGTCAACCAGGTAGTTAAAACTGTTACTCCTACTACCTATATTTATCCTCTGAAAACACCCAAATTGTCTTTTATTCTTAGCGCTGTTCAGCTATTCACCAAATCAGATGTGTGAGACTTTTTCTGATTACTTCTATGTCCATTCCTCTCTCTTTTTGCTGCTTTTGATTTAATTCTTTCTTATGGCTTCATTTCCATGTCCTGAATCCCATTATGACGAAGACCATATTCTAAGTAGAACGAACAGCTTGAGCAAAATGAGCTTAAGTCAAGTGACAGTATGGTATGATCTCTTGAGAGGAGTTGACATTGTATTGTAAGCCAGTAGGAGAATCATTTTGAGTGTCTAAAGCTAGTAGCAAATGATAGGGGAACAGTAAACACTCTCTGGATTAGCTGTGTTGAGAAGTATCTTCCTACTAAGTGAGAGTTTTATATATATTTGTATGTTTACTGAATTGCCATTCAAACAAAGTTGACCTCTTTTCCTATTCCTGTTCCTAACTAATAACTAATAAGAATAACTAATGAGACCAACGTCTTTGGGCAAAGAGGGTTGAAAAGGAGCTGGATTTAAGATACAAGATGATGCATGTGTGGTTGCATCCTCTGAGCTTCATTGATCTGTTCTAATCTGGTCATTGGTTCAGGTTAGTGTAGATACATCCTAAATATCTCCTTTCAAAACAGAAAGAACTGCATAGTCAACCACCTGGCTTCTAATGTGCTGTAGACAGCAATCAGGTGTACAGAAAATGCCTTCCATTCCAGGACTGGTTGTTTTTTCCCCACAAAATTTTTAGAAGAAGTAACACAAAATGATTTTTAAGCTTTATTTAGAATAACTGAATCAAACACAAATGAATTTTGAAGATAGACTAGCTGTATATTTCAGAACCTACCCTTAATAACATTCAGTAAAATTTTTATCAAAATACAAGAGCTATTTGTTTTTTTTCCTTAACATTAATCAGTTACAGTCCTTGGAGTTATAGTCTTTCATTGCAAGAATGGCATCACTGAAGTTTAGCAGTTAATGACAAATAAGTTTCTGGAAAGATAAATATTGAAAATATATATTTTTTCACTGCTAGCAGGCAAGAGTTCTTTACAGTTCCTCTTCTGAATCTGTGGCTTAGCCTTGGAAAACCCTCATTACACCAATGGGGGGAAGGGCGTACTAAGAAAAACTCAGTGTATGAATGAAAAATAACAGAGCAAATAGTTTCTATTGGAACTGGTTTTAGGCTATTAGTTTGAAGAATTACCTTCCTGAATACTATATACCATGTGATTGATGAGGACATAGCTGGAGTAAACTACTAGGATTTTGAAGCAGAGCAGTGCCTCTTATTTATTCACTCTTGAGCTGACTAGCAAATAGGCAGTATTTATGGCATTATCTATTCTTGTTAATCTAGTATTAGGGAGTTTCACAAAGCATAAGAGGACTCTCATTCATGTCAGCAAAAACACCACCATGATATTGTTTAATGCTTTGGAGTTGCCTATTTTTCCAGAACCAGTGTATGTTTATTTGCTTGTGTATTTACATACATATTTCCATATCTATAAATATACATCTTTGAATAGTGGCAAGTTGTCTGTAGGTGCTGTGAAATGACCAGGATAGTCATGATTTGTCTTCATAACTTTTTTTGTCACAGGTATTCTCATGTTACATATTTTCTTTTTTTTTTTTTTTTTTTTTCTTGCATTTCTGTTCTTCCATTTAGCAATTATGTATTTGGATATTATTTCTGTTCCATTATTCAGGCCACTTATGGTATCATTTGTTCTCCAACTGTAACTGTCACCAGAATCTGCCTTTGTCCTTCTTGCAGCCCTAATGCTATGCTGTTAAAATACATAATTTAATAATGAGAAAACAAGTTCAAAGTGACACTTCTAAAATATCTTTTTGAAGGCAAGTAAGTTTAGTATGGTGGCCTTTTTTTCTCTTCGAGGTTTCTTCTTCGTAATGGTCTGAATATATAAAGGGCTTGCAATGCTGTTTGCCAGCTATTAGAAAAAAAAACCAAACCAGCTTCCCTTAACATCCTTAGAATGGTATCAAACTTCTACACTGCATAAATTGCCCCCAGTAATCCAGACAACAGGAATTCAGTCTCACGACTGCCCAACCTTGCAGTTGCTATCCATGATTTTGCTGCCAGCAGCTGCTTTGAAACACATTCTTCAGCTGTTTACTCTTATAGCAAATGGACAGAAAGCACCAGGCCAGGTGATCAGCAGAACTTTCCAACCCGTTCTCTTTTCACAAACTCATCTATTGTAGTGGGCTCCAGAGGTTTTACCCATTGGTGTAATTCAGGAAAGGAACCCCATTCGCCTAGTTTTCTGAATAAACAAGGTCCTTCCTTCAGTCTGCAGCAACAGGGGTGGCCGTTGCCTTAGGAAGTGTTTCAAGTAATTGAAATGCCTGAAGTTAATCCATCAAAGGAACTGAACAGTACAGGTGCCTGAATACATTACACACACTTGTTTGAATCAATTGGCTGTATAAGTAAAAATGTTTGAGATACATGAACATTTCCATTAACTAAAGACATGCTGATACCAGAGAGTATAGGGGGAAGTAATGCAGGAGTTTAACTACAAAACAATATAGGAGGCTGAATACGAGATGAAGACTAATTAACTTTTCACTTAATGTAACTATTATGAAATTTACTGACAAGAAGGCTAATAGGCATTTGCAGTCTTTTTATAATGATAACTTGGCTAAGATGCATGCAGTAGCCGATGTAGTTTACTGTTTGTCATACAATTCTCAACATGCATTTCAATCATCTGAGTTACTGGCACTAGATCAATCTCTTCTGTTTCATTAGAGATGGTCATTAATAGCCTCATTAAGTCACACTGCAGTACAGTATGCTTCCTTTTTGATGGATGATAGCACTGTCAATACAGGTTTAGAGGAAAACAAAAAATGTGAGTCGTAGGAAAGAATTGGTGTGTATATCTCTTTTTTAATTTTTCAAATGCAAGCCTCTCAGAATTGCAGCATGGCTGAGGGTGGAAGTGGCCTATGGAGACTGCCAAACTTCTTGTTCAGAGTAGGATCACCTAGAGCTGGCTGGGAGCCATGTCCAGTCACACTTAGAGCACCTCTGAGGATGGGGCCTCCGTGAATGCCCCTGGACCAGTGTTGGGTCTCTTACAGTAAAAAAGTATTTTCTTATTTTTAAGTGGAATGTTACTAAAATTATATGGTTATATATGGTTATGCTCCCATATTTTTCTGCTTTCCTGAAATCATATGCCAGTAGTAATATAGAATCATCTAGGTTGGTAAAGACCTTTAAGGTCATTGAGTCATAGATTCATAGATTCATAGATTCATAGATATTAGGGGTTGGAAGGGGCCTAGAAGATCATCTAGTCCAACCCCCCTGCCTGAGCAGGATCACCTAGAACAAGTCACCCAGGAACAGATCCAGGCGG